>JAZHYW010042339.1:0-46968 GCA_037355805.1 Ixodes ricinus | reverse complement strand
TAACCCGAGTTGAATATCGCCAATGTTCAGTGAAGTAAAAACCTGCACTGCCTGTAGCAAAGAGATCAGCGAACACAAAGTGCCACCAAGCACCCTCTTCATTATTGCAGCCATCTTCTAGTGAAAGAAACAGATATCCTCGATCTACTTTCGTCACACTGCTACGCTTTCATCAAACAACGTGACGTGCTTTTTTTCTTCCTGACTGGCAATGAATGGATACATTCGCGTACTTCAAGGGTGCTGACAACTGATTTTTATCTGCTGTACACCTAGTACCGCAAGAATCAGACTTTTATAACAATGATTTAAGTATTTTGTAATCGGATTTGTTCATACGATTACGCATCTATAATTGCAGATAGGTATCTATATCTGCTTCTGTCTTGTGACGTAAGCTATTTATAGATCTAAAACATGGCACCTTTAGTGAATGAAGCGCTTGATTTATATCTAAAAAAATATTGTAATACAAAACCGAAGGCTTCCACATTGCACACATTACGATTTATTTAAATAAAAGGTTACGCGTTCCCCTAATAAAAAAATTATTTGGATGTTTGCAACAAACGCACAAGAACACATAAGGTATATAGCAACGGACATGCGACTTTTAAAATTTCTCTATGTTCTAGCACGTTTATTAGAAAGATTTATGCCAGAATTTCTTTTCTTTCTTTCAATACGGACAACAATACCTCTTGATTTGGCACCCGTGTAAGGGTTAGATTAGCTCAGTTGAAATGTAGCAGAATGTCTGGATCGTGGGCAGTAATATATACAAGCAAGCTACGGTACCAGTAAACTTAATAGTAGTTATCATTTTTATTTGCAGCAAACAATACTCAACGAACATTGGGTTCACAATAAAGAAAAGGGAGTTACCTTCTACATTAATATAAAACCCCACATCTGGAATTTTATCGTACAGTAAATAAGCCGCTCCTATCCGAAATGACGCATCCACGAGTCTTTTTTTTTTCATTTTTGTATGTCAAGTTGAAAATATTTCCTGCTGGAGATGTTCGCTGTTTTTTTCAGCACTGCTATGACAAAAAAGAAAAAAAAGAAGAAAAAGAAAGCGGCACTAGGAGACCGTTTATTCATGTTATTTTGTTCATGGCCTCGCAAACCAAAGACCTTGGATGCAGTTTTCGGTTTCCTTTGGATTTTATTTCTTACATTTCAAAAATTCAAAACATTCTTTATTGATTGCCTATTTTTAACAGAAAAAAAAGAAAAACACTTTACACCTTGTACCAAATGGGACCGTTCCCTGTATATGATGCTGTTTTAGATCCGTGTGTTTCCGGGCGTTATCGGCACACCATTTTTACCACTGAGAATGTTCGAACAGTTATTTTCGAAACTTTGGCACCTGGTTCCGGATCGGTAGCGCTACGTCTCGGCAGAAACGGAGCATTCGTCGACACGTATGTATATATATATATATATATATATATATATATATATATATATATATATATATATATATATAATTTTCTTTGGAGATACACCCTGCACAACATGCGTTTTCAGAACATCGCAGAAGACTTTTCGGTTATTCCACATTGCACTGAGAGACGGAATAAATAGACCCTCTTTAATTGGGGTTGTGTGGATATTTATACAACGAGTCGGCAGGGGTGGGGATTGAACCCAGGATCCCTGGGTTCTGCAGCGCGAGCTTTCGCTCCACGTGGTCCGAGCTGGTGTGCGCTAGCCCACTCGGCCACCGATCCCCCCGGCCCTCTTCAAAGGGCCATCGCGCGTCCGCCATTGCTTGAGTACTTACCCCGCGAGGGATCGGATCCGATCACGCGCTTTCTGCCCAAAGGAAGAGCCGCCGTCAGCGTTGCTCGATGAACTTTTTGGAAAAAAGTCTAATGTACTCGTGGGCCGACTCAGACGCTTCGTATATCCTGGAGGCGGCATGTTTCGCTCTCTCTCTCTCTCTTATCATTTTGAATGCAGAACAGATGCAAAATAAAGCAAACACGAAACAAGGTGATTAAGCACTCTGTTTTGCTTTCTCTCCGCCTTCTTTTCGTTTTGAAATTCCTAACAAAATTAAGCAATATCAACTTCGTCTTCTCTTCCTGGGTAATCTTTCGCGTGATTCTATCGTCGTAATGCGGCCAGCAAGCGGTGTGGGCGTCGTACATTTCTGGAATGGTGTATCACGGAAACTAGAAAGAAATAGTACTATTCGGCGCTAATTCTGTAGTACCATGGTCATGTTCGAAATAAATACAAAACAGCAGAGTGGCGACCAATCAATACACATACTCCGTTTAACCCCAAGTCCGACTACAGACGACATTTACGGTTCGACATAGCAAATCAAGCAGCGCTCGTAGCGTCAAGAGAAAGAAAGAGGAAGATAGAAAGAGAGAGAGTAAGCAGGGTATTCATGCTCGCCGAGGTTCTTTATTGAATATGACCTATAGACCGTTGAAACAATAGCCTTCTGGGCGCTGCCATCTTTGTCTGCTGGCCTCTGGAACGTCTTCTGAGCATGCGCTGTTGCTCTCTTGTGCGGTATATCAAACCTTGCGCATGCGTACACAGTTGAGTGACTCAGCGTTTTTCACCCGTGTGATAAATGATACAAAGGCCTATAAGAACCAAACTACCCAGGACACAATTTGTGGCTCGAAGTTTCGCTTTCGTTCCACCCGAACACAGCCGGTCGAGAATTGGCCAGTTTCAGGCGCACTGACTCACATTTCCGTGGTCACGTGGCGTTCAAACTATAGCGTACCAAATATTGTTGGGGTTAGAAAACGCTCGACGAGCGTAAATTGAAAATAGAGTTTTAATCGGCGAACTTGTGCCAGAAACAAAAGAAAGGCCGAGCGTCGAGAAGAGCAGAAGCGAACGTCGCAGCGTCGGCGTGACAGCTGGACGGAGCGAGAGTGCGAGAGAGAGAATGTGCCTCGTCGTTGGGAGAGAGTGAGTTGGCAAGGCCACTCTGGGCTCCTTAGCTCCTACACTCGGTACCTCCAATATTCGACCTAGGATGCTCGGGAGTAAGCTAGAACGAGGCTCGGGGACTTCGCAAAGTCTTGTCGGCCTCCTTATCTTTGACACTCGGTGTAAGAGTGAACTCGAATCTTCTAGAAGTACGGAGAAGCGTTTCCTTCTTGGTCATGCACGCGGCATTACACCCCCACTTTAAAAGTGCATCGTCCCGATGCAACCTTATGTAAATTAACACAAAGCTAAGCCAAATGACTGCTCAGAGTTACTTCGGGGTTGTCTAAACTACGAAAAACGATTGAACGCTGTGGCAGGTTCACGCGGTCGGCGATGACCCGGACAGCGGCTGGCGTTATTTCGGGATTATCCGCGGTTAAGAGAGGTTTCTGGAGCGTCAACTTGTTTTCTCTCAGGTCAATGACGGCGCCGTATTCAGACAGAAAGTCCATCCCAAGAAAGGCGTTTCCGTGCACAAACATTGAGGATAAGAAATTTTACCGGGCTCGTCTCACCATGGATCTCGACGCAAGCCGTGCACGTATCTACAGACGTGGTGCGGTGTCCTCCGGCGGTTCCAATTCGTGAACAATCACAATGCGTCACTATTACTGTCTGAAGGCGGCCACAGAGCTTCCCGCTCAAAACGGAATAGTCTGCTCCGGTGTCGATGAGCGCCGTGGCGGTGTGTCCGTCGGTGACCACGTTGCGGTTATTCGACACCTTAACGGGAGCGATCGTTTTCTTGCGTCGCGTTGGTAGAGTGGGAGCCCTCCGACGTTCGTGGAGGATTTTTGCGTAGTTCATCCTTGGCAATACCATCTCCCGGTAGTGCCACACTTAGTTTTTCCCGGCGAGGCAGGGGATACAGGCTTTCCCGGCTTCACCTATAAAGGGACGATGCAGGGCATCGCGGTGAAGGCGAGCAAGCTCTTCGGGGCGAAGCGGGCGCAGAAGACGGTAAACGGCGAAGATACTCGTCGATTTCTCGTGGTCGCTCACCGTACCGTGGACGCGGTCCATTCGGGTAGAACCCGCGCAGCCCAAGTTGTCTGTAGGGTCATCCGAGATACATGTGGTCGGCCTCCCCGCAGTTGTTGTTGTAAAAATAAAAAGAAGATAACTTGGAGATGCCCGAGCCGGGAAGAGGGAAGGGAAAACGACTTCGAAGACGAGCCGAAACCGAGGCACCAGCCCCTTTCCAGGAAACCGCGGAGAGGGACGGGGAGCCGCGGAGAGAGCGCGCCCCACCGTGGGGTCATAAATGACGAGCCCCCTCTTGGACCGACGCTTGGTGCGGGCGACTTCTCCCTTCTTCTTCAAACGACGGTCGAAGGCGGACGTGCCTTCGCTCGCTTTACTTAAATCAGTTTTCACTAGAAATAAACCATGTTCTGTTATACTAAAAAACAACGAGTCCTTTCCCTAATTCCACACTGTTAAAAAGTTGGTGCCGAAACCCGGGAATGAAGGAAATTAGGACATGACTTCAACGCAGAACATCCAACGACAGAAAAGTGAAAACGACGAACGAGAAGAAGGCTGGAGCCATCTTGGATAGCCATCTTGGATTCGCCAACGGCTGAGGCAACGGAAGAAGGAAGGAGCCATCTTGGATTCGCCAACGGCTGAGACAACGAGCTCCGGACCATGGAACGACTCAAGGGGAAACGAACTGCCCTGCGAACACAGGTGACCAAACTCCTTTCTGAAATTGATTCGTACATCAAAAGCAATGAGAAAAACGAAAAGAACCTCAGCATCTCCTCCGCAAGGCTTGGCGCCCTCCAAGCCCAACTGAACGAGGTGGACGCCGCCATCGAGCCACTGGTGCCGGAAGGAGAAGCCGAGCAAAACTTTGTGCGAACAATTGAATACAATGATCGGGTCGTCACCTGTATTGCAACACTTCAGGAAGAGTTGAAGGAAGTCCGAGCAAGGGCACCACGAAATTTGGATTCATCGGCGATGCACAACAACGGAAACGCGACAACGACTGCCTGCCGAGTGAAGCTCCCGAAGCTCGAGCTGCACAAGTTTGACGGCAAAAGCATCTCCTGGCAAGAGTTCTGGGAGCAGTTCGAGCAAGTAATACACACCAACGATCAGCTAACGACCTTGGACAAGTTCGGGTACCTCAGGGCTGCGGTGACCGGCGAGGCGTCAAGTGCCATCAGAGGTTTGCCTCCCACATCGCGGTGCTACGAGGACGCGGTGCTTCTGCTGAAGAAACGCTTCGGAAATGAGGACATCCTCGTTCAGACACACATGCGGAAGCTCCTAGATCTACAGCCAGTGCGAGACGCCGACGACGTCCGGGGTCTCCGTCGACTCTACGACACCATCATCTCCCATCTCCGAGGACTGGAGGCACTCGGACAGAAGCATCAGACCTTCGGTGCTCTTTTGTTTCCAGTGGTTCAGCGTGCACTGCCAAAAGAAATCCTGCTGGATTTTAACAGAACGATCGTGAACGAGCAGGCATCGGACGTGTCGACGCTGGACGCTTCAGCTGGTGGGATGTCCACGAGATCCGAGGACTCTCAGGAACGACCGACGGAGACAAGCACCACTGAACGAGGTATCGTGTCACTATTCTCACGACTGCTTGCCTTTTTGAGAGTCGAAGTCCAGAGCCGCGAGAACCTAGCTGCACAACAAGCCATGGACACGAGGCAACAGCCGCGTGGATTAAGGGCAGAGAAGAAAAACGAGAAGAAGGAAAGTCCCGGAGAACGCTATCAATCCTCCGCAGCATTACTGCATCAATCAACGAAACCTGATAGCTGTTTCTTCTGCAAAGAAAAAACCACGCGACAGCTGCCTGCCCTGCTGACATTTCAATCGAAGAGAAGAAAAGACTGCTGCGCTTGGAGAGACGATGCTTCCGTTGCACGAAACCTAATCACCGCTCGAATGAATGCAGAAGCAGCATGCAATGCACGAAGTGTTCGAGACGGCATGCGACAACGATGTGCGACCCGGGCTACACGCCAACCAAGGCAGAAGCAAACCGAAACGCGATAACGAGCGCTCCAGTGAATCTGGAATCCGCCACAAGCGGAGCTGCCGGGCCAGCTGTCCTTCTCCAGACTGCAACGATCTGGTGTGCAGGAGAAACCAACGGGACGTTCGTCCGAGCTCTCTTCGACGGAGGGAGCCAACGTTCGTTCATTACAAAGAACGCGTCCGAACGTCTCGAGTGCAAGATCTTGGGACAGGAAACACTGACCGTCGGAGTATTCGGCGGACACCAATCAGAACGAGTATTTAACAGGGTACTGGTTTCATTAACGGCACAAAACGGCAAGATACATCAGCTCGAAGTTCTTGAAACGGACGTGATATGCGATCAGAAGATCCCTATCCCAGAACCCGACCTGAAGAAACTACTTGGGCGATTGAAGATGGCCGACTCGACTGACAACAAACAACGTGGCGATATTGACCTTCTCATTGGCTCAGAGCACTACTGGGACCTTGTGACGGGGAAATCCAAACCACTAAAAGAGAAACTAAGAGCGGTCGAGACCGCATTCGGATGGAGTGTCCAAGGCCCCGTGAGAGCAACAGTTCACGACGTACATTGTACGCAAACGATCGCCCTGAAGACATCCGTGGCAGAGGCTGAAGCAACAGACTGCTTGGAGCGGTTTTGGACACTGGAGTCAATCGGAGTGACTGAAGACGAAGGAGACAACTCGGCAAAACAACGGCAGCTAGACTCCTTCGAGGAGGGCATCAAACGAGTTGGTTCCCGATACGAAGTTGCTCTTCCCTGGAAACCAAACGTGAATCTCGACGACAACAGGGAAATAGCAGAAAAACGACTGACCCAGCTGACGAACCGTCTCCAAAGAACGCCGGACTTGCTTCGCGAGTACGACGCTGCCAGCATGGGGAGGAAAGATGTCGAGGGTGTTCACACTGATCTCCACAGGTCCTGGACCCACCGACAGATGACAACGGAAGCCTTCTGGCGCCGATGGATCCGAGAGTACCTGGCGGAACTAAGGAACGTGCAAAGCCAGAAACAACGCCAAGGAAAACTGCTGGAAGATGGTGATCTGGTTCTTCTTCGCGACGGCCTGCAACCCCGACAGCAGAGGAGACGCGCTAGGATCAAGAAGGTGTTTCCGGGAAGAGACGGCAAAGTACGATCATGCGTACTCAAGATGCCCGGAGGGTGAACGCTCAAAATACACATACAGTTATAGTACCCTCTAGGAATCGCATAACGGGATAAACAATGACGCTGTCATCGGGGGGGGGGGGGGGGGGGAATGTGTTCTAAAAATAAAAAGAAGAGAACTTGGAGATGCCCGAGCCGGGAAGAGGGAACGGAAAACGACTTCGAGGACGAGCCGAAACCGAAGCACCAGCCCCTTTCCAAGAAAGCGCGGAGAGGGACGGGGAGCCGCGGGGAGAGCGCGCCCCACCTTGGGGTCATAAACGACGAGCCCCCTCTTGGACCGACGCTTGGTGCGGGCGACTTCGCCTTCTTGTTCGAACGACGGTCGAAGGTGGACGTGCCTTCGCTAACTTTACTTAAATGAGTTTTCACTAGAAATAAACCATGTTCTGTCACACTAAAAACAACGAGTCCTTTTCCTAATTCCACAGCTGTAGCATAGCATGTGTTGGTTAGCCGTTCTCCAGATGTCCGTCTTCCTTGGCGCCAACTGTTCTTCGCGGACGTACTGGGGACGTCGTTCCTCCCTTCGTCGAGGGTACTGGAGTACAGGTGTGTCGCGTCGAGAAGGCTTAGGGTGCTGGGGGCAACTGGTGGCGGTCCTCGGCTTATGGCGACGTAGGTCAACGTCGGCTCCTCCGGTGCGGCCACGTTGAGGGGAGCTTCCGACTGCAAGGCCCGCTGGATCTCGTCGCGTATGACCTTCGCGATTGAAAGCGAGGCCGGGCTCTCAGCAGAGCGGAGCAGCTTCGGAGCTCCTATCGGACAGCGTCCCGGATGATCTCGCGTATGTCCGATGTGCTGGAGTCAAGGCAGAGTCTTGATAACAAGGATACAGCGGCGCCAGGGCTCGTGCATGGATTGCACGTTCGACGTTAATGGCTTCCGTCACAAATTGTTCGACGGTCACAGGTGGACTGCGCACAAGAACCCCAAAGATGTTTTATTTGACCTTCCGCAGGAGGATACTCAGTTTCTTCGCTTGAGGAGCTTCGGGGTTCGCTTGGCTGGTGAGCCGAAGCACGTCCTCGACGAAGCTGACGATGCTTTTGTTGGGGCCTTCAACCCTCGTCTGAAGCAGGTGGTTCACCGCGTTCTAGTCCCTGCTGAGTCGCAAACACTCGACAGAGCTCATTTCTGCATTCTTCCCAGGTTGTAGATATTCGCCTCGTGGTTATCATACCAAGGATGTACCGTCCTCTCGAAATTAAAAAGATAGAATAAAAATTGATGTGTGCATGTTTATACAGCCGAAAGTCAGCCTGCCTTAGTGAGCGTCTGGTGTCTCTCAGTTATAGACTAGAAATTTAGCCAGTGCGGTACAACCGCTAGCCTGGGATTTTTAACGTGAATCACGCAGTAGTGATGCACGACCGCACGCTTGTACGATGCTCATTCAGATCGAAACGGGCAGGGGGAGGATTGAACCCAGGATCTCCGTGTTCTGCAGCGCGTGCTTTCGCTCCAGGTTCCCTCGATAGAAAAGTAGAAGTTCAGCAGGAATTGCTACGGCGTCCACCCAATGTGACGGGTAACTCGATTGTACTGTTGCGTTCAGTCGTCGATGTCCACGTAGACGTCGCCATGGAAGGACGTCGGCGTTTGAGGTGCGACGGGCAGGAACACAACTGAGGATGCAGCAGCAGGGGCCTTGGTTGGCTGGCCCTGGGAAAGGATGTTCGGGTTCGTCGAGTTCTTTCTTGGTTATTTCACCAATAACCGAATTCCAGCGACTTGTGTTCACAGAAGGAAGTTGTCCGGTGCTTGAAATAGGTCTGGTCCCGCAGCTCCTCCGGGGTGCACGAAAAAAGGTGCGTGGAAAGTTCCCCCTTACCTCCATCAGAAACGTCGAGGATAGAAAACGCCTGACGAGCGTAAACTAAAAATAAAGGTTTCATCGGCGATCTTTTGCCAGAAACAAAACAAGGAACGAGCGTCGAGAAAAGCAGAAGCGAATGTCGTGGCGTCGGCATGACAGCTGACTGGAGCGAGACGGCGAGAGAGAGTGTGCCTTGTGGTCGGGAGAGAGTAAAGGCCTGTTCACACATGCAGCGGAGCGCTACAAGCATAGCGCCGCCCTCGCGCTAGGCGCGTGCTGACGGGAGTGTCTACCAGCTTTGTAATAAGGTTGATAGCTGGGCCACGGCCGCTTGATAAGGACTCCCCTTGGGAGCGGCCTGCCGTATGCCTCGCGCCGCCGGTGAGAGCGATAGTACTACTTTACCCCGCAGCGCCAGCCGTGGCGCTCGTTATCGGCGAAAGGCGAGAGAGGCGCAGTCCGCCCGGCGCGGCCTGGTGTGGCGTTTTAGATTGTTTTTCGTGAAGCGGCAAGTCTCATTTGAAACGAGTGCCAGATTGCATGAATGATGTGACAAATCTGTGTCGAATAAAAGCACATGATTCTTTCTGCGAGGAGCTCACTCAGCTGCAGGGTGCGCGTTAGAGCCGCATTCAGCTGGCAGTATGAGCGAATTGTCGTTTTCTTGTTCCCGTCCCCGTTTCTATTACCACTGTAATATATGAGTTATAGTTGGATATAGCTAGGCCGTATAATTTCCGATTTTAACCGATGCTCGAGCACGCTCGAGCTGTGCCTTTATTCTGTGAGGGACAATAAGAAACGGATTCCTCGTGCATAACTTCTGCAATATAAACTTCATTGTTCACGAACAGATCAAGGGAGTCATATAGTTCGCAAGCGGAATACCTTTCGGGAAAGAGGCTTCCGCGAAAGTCTCAATATATTTTCTAGAGAGCTGTTTAGGTCACCAGCCGAGTTAGCCAGAAGAGGTCTGAGGAGCTTCCCGAGAAAGAGCTCGCAGAGTTCTTAGCTGTGGTACCGGTCTCTGCAGTTAGTACACCACATCAGCGGGCAGTCCATAAGGTGTGGAAGCTCAGCGCTCGAGAGAACCTTGCCAATTCGTCCAGAACGACGAATCTCTGCCGACCGTAGAGCCCTCTCGACAAAGGTGCAGACGAGCTTGCACGGCCAGACAGCTTCAGGTCGTGGATAGCTGAGTCCTCTGTGGTCAAGGCTAAACACGAACTGAGTTTCTCCGTCACGAGATTCATTTCGCTGAAGTTACAGCTTGCATTCAGGACACGCCACCTGCAAAGTTGAGCGGGTTCTACACATTAGCCTTCCTTGCTTCAATCAGCCTTGAAATTCGTCGGAGGTTTGTCGCAGTTTTTTAATTCGCTCGTTCAGTCGTTTGGCTTGCATTTGAAGGCGGTGCGCGTTTTTCTTGGCATCTTCCATGAAACCTAGCGGTCAAATTGAATGACGTCTGACATTCTTCCGCTTCAAACTCTTTTTGCAGGCAAGGTTCAATAGCCACGCACTCATCAACAGCTGGTCTTCTTTCAGCAGGGGACTGCATTTTGCGTTGTTGGCTTCTACCGCTCGTATGCGACGTGGACGCGTTAGGTGGCACACGAACAAGCGTTCTGCGCTTCTTTGAACCTGCTGGTTGCATGTACAACGATACAATGGGAATTGAGTCGGCACCGCTGTCGGTCGCAGCAACTTCCGCTTCATTCCTACCTTGTAGTCCTCCGCCTTAAAGGCCTATACGTACAACCTCGGCTTTCTGCAGGGAAGATAATCCACATAGCGCTCCCCTCTCCTAAGCTGCGAGGGGGAGCCAGGTTGGGGCAAGGTAAAACGTGAAGAGAATATAGGAAAGGAGGTGACGGGCAAAAGTGGAAAGCGCGAAGTGTGCGTCGGCCTTTAAAATGAAGGGAGCACACGACGCTCCTGGAGCTTGGTTGCCACTGGCTGCCCTTCTCGCTGCCTTCTCGCGAAATGTTCTTCAACCAGGCATCCCAAAATTTCTCTCTAGACGGAAGCTCGTCATAGCAGAGTTCCGGATCTCTCGCAGCATTTGACTTACAACGCGGCACGCAACAGTTTTTAGGCATCGCGTGCTCCGTAACCCATCTGCACACTTTAAAACTGTGCAGAGACAGACAAAAGGCGGCTGTCCACGTCTCTTTTTCTCATCCGTCAGTGGTTATTGCCATGAAACTATAGAAACGAGCAAAAAAACAATCGAAAACACAAACCACACATGCGAGCACAGGGTAAAACTGCGATATTTTCTCCACGCAAAGCGGTGTAAAGGTGGGACAAGCGATTTTTGCGGCCTTTTGCAACCGCGACAGCGCCTCGGTATCGGCGAAGCCAATGACGGGCAGATATTTTCTCTGGGTCGCGGAGCAAGAGCGCGTTGGGCGCCTTTTCTATACTCTTTTTCACCTTATGATGTACCGCAGGAAAGGCTACAAGCGCGAGCTCCTTGCTCTATAGGGCACATCTCGGCGGCACAAGCTCTCGTGCGTTAAGAGTAGGTCCCAACGCTATGAGCTCGCGCTTCTAGCCTTGTCTGCGGTACAACATAAGGTGAAACGGAGTATAGCTTTCAGCTCACAAGACCACTCCCGATGTGCAGCGCCTCCACGGCAGATGGGAGAAGTTCTCCTCTCACGCGCGCTCTTTTGTTTTCGGAAAAAATCGGCAGGCCGCACCAACAGGGGGGATCGAGAGGCCGTGGCTGGGCTAGTTGGTAATTGTTGTACATAATGGAATAAAACAGCGCAAGGATACAAAAAGGAAGAGACAAACCAGACAGGACAGAGCGCTGACTCGCAACTAAAGCTTTCTTTACTCAACGAAAAAGAGAAAGACAAAGATACAAAAAAAATACAAACAAATACAGAAAAAGAAGACGAAAAAATTCACATTATTCTACGCAATCGCACGCGCACCTTTCACCCATGGTAGCCGACTACGGCACGCGCTGGACCCTCATTGTCAACTTCAGGAATTCAGGAACCAGCTTTGTATCGCACCGTCAAAACTGTTGCTCTTGGCAGACGATAAGTAGCTGACGACACGTGAGCAGCGCTGATATTAGCGCTTCTCTGCATGTGAGAGCCGGCATTGAGTAGGCAAAGCCACGCTGGACTCCTTATCCACTACACTCCGTATATCGAAGATTAGGCGTGAGAATGTTCGGGAATGAGCCAGGACAAAACTGACTCAGCAAGGTCACCTTGGCTTCCTTATCTTTTGCACTCGTGGAAAGATTAAATTCCTATCTTCTAGACGTACGGAGAAGCATATTAATTCTCGGTCATGCTCGCGGTAATATATTCAAAGTCGTGGGTCATCAAAGGCACGCAGTCAACGTTAACGATAGAAAATAGTATGAACCCTATTTTTTGTGGCTTCCAAAAGCTGCAAATACGTTGATAAAAAAAATGTTGCACAGATCACAAGAAGTAGCACATGTACTACGTCATTTTCAATATGGCGACGTACCGCGGGCTAGACGACGGTATGTCGTCTAGCATAGAACAGCGAGCGGGAGGGACATAAGTGCGAAACAATCGCACGACTAACGGTACACGCAACTTCGTCGTCGTCTGCTTCACACGCCAGAGAAGTGTAGAACGGAAAAAAACTGGGTAGGGAGCGATAGCCACGTGACTTCCGGCAACTCCCTCTTCCTTCACATTTCCCCCTCCTTCTCGTTACGTGTTATCGAATATGAATCTCCGTGCTCATGTTTCGGTTTCGGTTTCGGAGCAGTGAGTTTTCTTGTATTATTAAAAAAGATACGCGACTCTGGAGCAAAATATTGATCGAGTAGTGTTGTGACAGCATAATAAATTGGCTAACAAAAATTGAAAAAAAGAAAAACTTTGGTGTGGGGGTGTTTATTTAAAGTGAGTGAGAGTATAAATTGCCTCATAGCAGCGAATGCCGACAGAGTTTTAAGCAAGAGTCAAGGTTTTTTGGTTTTTCTTATTTATTCATCGCGATCAATTTTACTCTTCCGATTTATCGTCAACTGCGATGCCTTTACAGTATGCTCTTGGGTGGCTGGCAACGAGAATTACGCCGCTGCTTGATAGGAATTCGTGTCACCATGACGAATGATTCTGCAGCCGCATGAACTGCGTATTTTATTTATTTATTTATTTATTCTTATTTTCAGTGACCCACCAACAGCTCAACGCCTCCCTAGTGGTGCACTTATCAATGACTCAATAAGTAGAAAAATGTTAAACAGGATAAAAGCAAAACGTTAGGAAAAAACAATAGCCTCAACACACTTTTGAAATTTACGCTTTTCATCAAAAATATCAAGACTAGCATTCCCACAAATCTGTTCTAAATGGTTATAAGTCAGTTGCAGGCGTGTCATGGGTTCAGCATCGTAAAAGTCGGTAGGGTAAAACAAATTATAAAGTCTACAAGACTTACGAGGAACGTGCATGTAGATGTGATTTTAGTCACAGATCCCACTTAGTCATTTGATTGAATCTATTTCAGTTATGTTTATCAGGGGAACCATTCTCTAATAATTCACTGTCAGTGTGGCTTCAAGCTAGCACGCGCCCCGCTGTTTGTATATCTTTTGATCATGGCTGAGCCCTAGGTTCGCTCTTGTTTTGATTCAAGAAGTATCCTTCGCCGGTTGGCGAGCTTGATTCTGTGACAGTAAGAGAGTCTCTTTTTTAAAAGAAATAAGTGAATCGTAAGACTATAATTGTCACACCGGTGACAGCGAACATATGTTGTCCGAATTTCAGAAGAAAAAGACGATGAGAAAACAACTGCGTGGAATTGTCCGATTCATGAGTTCATCAGTCACAAAATTTCCTATACGTTGCTCTTCAATGGGATCCAGAAGCCAAATCTCATGGACGCTCGGGTCGTCGCAGACAAGGCCATCTAGAAACAACATAATCGAAGTCGGAGTACCCATTCCTATTCCAGTTCCGGTTGAAACTCGACAAGAACACTCATTCCCTGTAGTACATCCCAGCCACTGCGTTCGAGGCAAGACATTGCGGACAAGCTCGATCGTGCCCGCGACGTCACCGCCACCACACCTGGTTCGTACTCGCTCCATCATCAAGACTGAGTCTCAGCCCTGTGCTGCTCCAATCCCGGTGATTCCAGCCATCGATCCGCTTGCCGTGCCAACGATTCCGTCCATCATGCCTTGTTCCTCGGCTGAGAACCAGCAGTCCGCGTTAGCTTTCACCAACGTCAACTTTTACGGTGGAGCCCTGGCGACGACGAGTCCTGCGTACGGATACCAGTACCCTTTGCAGTATCCGTACGGGAGCGCGTATGTCTCCCCGGTAGCGGTGTCACCTACTGTTGTTTCTTACGGACCGTCAACCATGTCTAGTCCATCCTATGTCCCTGTGGTGCCGCTTGCTGCTCCGTCTCCAACGTACCAAATCGCGCCGAAATCCAGCGTGGCAGCTTTGGAACGACGTGTGTCTTCTAGGTCCATTCATGGTGTATGGCGCTGCCCTCACTAAGATATATTGACCTGTGATCTTAAGGACGTAGAGCTAGGTGCTTGCGAATTAGGCAAACATTACAATTGTTCGAGAGTTGGGATGAATTTGTTAATGCGTGTGAATATTTCTGATAGAGCACGAACAATGCATCAGGTAGTGCCCGAGATAATGGAAACACTCTCTGAATACTTTTATCGTAGTCTCTGTCAAATACGTTGACACGGCCCAAGCTTTTATGTCTAGGTGCCAGCATCACCAAATCGCTTGTTCTGAGACACAGCTTAGTTATGTTCGCTTGGGCAACAATAGGTAGAAGACAAGTTTCGCTATTGCTGTTTATTGTTTCGTATTTCCATTAAATGGGGAGATTATAAAATGGTACGATCACTTCAAGAATGCGTCTTAAAAAGGAATCATACATAAATTTATTGCACTGGCTGGACCTGTCTTTCACAGAAATACCCCCATTAGATACTTTTATTTTGACTACCAACCCACGGGCGTTCTTTTTGAAACAGTTGTATTTTTGCTAACGTTTATCTTTTAACAATCTAGGCATTTTCCGTCCAAAATATTCAGCACGTTAGGGAAATTTTTTTGTTATTAAACTGGGTTAAGGCGTAGTGATCGGTGAGCTGACCTTAATGCTTTTAGAATATATCAAAATGGCCAGCTTTCTCGAAAAACTGAGAAGTAATTAAAGCACCTTTAGATATGAGGACACAGCAGATGATTCGAATCCCGGTGCTTAAGATTCGCACCGCCAACAATATTTGTTTAAAGAAAATCATAGATCTCCTGTGCTTCTTGAATTTTATTTGTTTTCATCTAATCGCGTTTTTTTATAACTTCCTTTGTAGTGAAAAAAAAAAACTTTGGAAAAGACGCGCTAGCATTCTTGTCACTTGCGAGTGCGTATAAAAACGTAAATAAAAGATTCGTTCTTGGTTACCAAACCACTAGCCCCAGATTTCTTGGTTACCATAAATATCAGCCCCAGATTATGACCTCCACCAAACTCTGAAGTGAACCAAAAGGCCGACTTTTTGTTTTACTGGAGAGTTCTGGTTTACTTGGTTTTTTTAAACCAATTTATATCTTATCTAAAACCAGAATAAGAATTAGATTAGCTGTTCACCGGCAATTTTGTGTTCCTAGCAATAAAATAAGGTTTATAGCAAATTATAAAATCAATAAATAAACGTTTTTTGGTTTCTGTTTTTTAACGTGGGCCACAGCGGCTTATATATTTCCTATGTAGTTTGGTAGCATGCATTTTTACTCTTTCAGCCATCAGCCTTCTCCTATCCTTGTTGCACTGCACCTGTTGCTCACTCGAGAAGTGAAATGTCTCTAAGTTAAGAGTCACTTTTTGTCCCTGTAACTTCAACCTATTTAAGGATGGTGTAAAATCTATTTCATTGTCTCAGCAACACATCAGCCAAAGTGGGGCGTTTTTCCAACGGCCGCAAAGGGAAAAGTTGGGACTGTTTTAGAGTCGCTCGGCTTACGTACGCGTTGGGTCAAATGTCACGGTTACACAAAATCTGTGAAAGTTAAGATAAAAGAAGGTGCGTATAATTGTATTCGGTTAGCTTGTGCAGGATTTATTACGCGTAGACAGCGCGACGCCGCTAGCATGGACGAGGTTTCATCCGTGTTATCGTTTTCTATTTTTCACTAAGAAGTATAAATACCGAATATGTCATCAAAATTTACTATAACCGGTGGCATGCTAAGAATAAAGGAGCTCCGCCTCCAACATGTGCTAGTTGCATTCCGCCAGGTTTTGGATGCACGTGTGACGAAGTCCAACCAAAGGCAGAAAGATCGCGCTGTAGGCGGAGCATCTACTTAATGCTTAACCTGCCGCTGACTATACATGGTTTACACTGACGTCACATCAGCGGCCATTATGGTGGCCTTGCTGCTGAATGCGTATCTTTGTTAGCGCTGTAACTTTGTAGAAAGTTCAAGGCGTAGGCTTCAAGCGATCTCAATGGATTCGGCTCTTATGTCAGGAGTGCCTCCTCTCAAATGGTTCACATGGTCAGCCTAGGGTGCCTACATGTTTCCGCCGCTTCGCTGTTTAGGGTGGCGACAACGTTTGTGATACCTGTTGCCGACAAACTAGTGTTGCCTACCTCGTTACCATGGCAACCTCGGCTGTTTTCGTCCACCATTTTGTCACACTCGCCGGTCGTGCCGCTAATCCTCGTTAGGGCTAACCCGGCTAGGGAGTGCCCACTGCTCTCGTTCCGACGGCGAGGTTTTGGCGTGCGATGCCGGTCTGTTGCGTTCCATCTTGTGGCGGGAACTCGCGTTACGACGAAAGCAACGCACACTTCCTGCTCGCAACTTCAAAATATGAAATACCCGAATAAAGAGTGCGACAGCCACCACGACCGCCATCCCGCGGAGCCTCCGACTCCTCGTATGAACGGAAACGGATGTGGCCTCTAGAGTGTTGCCGGGGTTTCTAGACTACAGAAACTCAACGTTGTTTACTTTTAGCGAAATAAGAAGTGGGAAAAAATGGCGGTGGGAGAGGGTCTGGGAAAGGGTAACAAGAAGTTGGCGCCACCCTAAAGCGGAGCGGAAACATGTAGGCACCCTAGGTCAGCCTTCTGAAGAAATGTAAGGATGGTCTTGAAGGCTCTGTCTGTAGTTTTATGTGGTGCCTTAAGGTGAAGATTTTCAATGGTTGAATAGGGCAGACCTGCACACAGGGGGCAGAGGTCCTTCCGATCGTCTGCGTAATCCGAGCGTGAAAGAAGCACACGGCCAATGTCATCTTGTGAGCCGCAGTGTTGGCCGTTGGGGTCATTTACCCCTTGGAGTTAGTAAAGAGCTGATCTGGTATTTGCGCAGTTTCACCTCAAAGGATGTGATCATGCCGCTTCGTATATTGAAGTTTTCGGGAACTTTTAGGTGCAGTGCAATGGAATTGCTCTTTCGCAATTTCTGGGTGAGGGTGACTCTGCAGGCGATATCCGCGGATGAAACAACGTGCCTAAAGGGATACTGAACCGAAATTTTGAGCTCACAGTACAAGGCTGGGTGGATAGGCGGGACGCTGCAAAACCCAAAAACATCACTCATACAGCGCTATCTCTGACGGATCGCCGTATATTGGGAAAAGAAGTGCGCGACTGAACACGGCCGACGAAGCCGACAAGGCAAGTTACGTCACAATTCTCATTCCCTCTCCTCCTCGCTACGTCCCGTCGAGCTGGTGAACCGAAGCGAGGAGGGGAGAAACGACGCCACTTCCCCTCATTCTCAAATATTCTTGAGGGACAATGACGTCATAGCTCTCGCTTCATCGCGCCCTTCTCTTCCAAAAGTACTGCCATCCGTTTGAGATATCGATGTATGAGTGATGTTTTGGAGTTCGTAGCGTCCCGTTCAACACTTCTTGGGCCTTCATTTGCTAAATCCAAATTTTGGTTCAGTACCCCTTTAATTGTAGCTCGGAATTGTGTGTGCTTCACTCCTTTTTTACGTCTGCTTTCCGTGCATATGCAGCTGTACGTGCTGCGTGCTTTTTTCAGCTCGTTGCTCCTAAAACATAATTCTAGGATATGTCAACGTCGCCGGAACCCCATTCTTAGGGTGTTCACTAGCACCCTAATGGATTGCAGAAACTCCCTTACGCATCAGCCTCGGTCAAAGTTGAGTTACCCCTTTAAGGTCGTACATGTCTTTTTCGCTGAGTACTGGGGGGGGGGGGGAGATGGGTAGATTGGTAGTTGCATGAATATTTTAGTAACGGAGTCACGCAATCAACTTGATATAACCCTTTAAAAAGGGTGCGCCATCGAGTATATTACTTTTCAGTATGGTTTGACAAGCGGCGAAAGTGAGTCCTCCTGAGCGTCAAACTGAATCACGCGGCAACGTGCCTTCGGAGTTCTCTCCGTTTGGAGAGCCGTCACGTGGTTCGCTCGTTCGCTCTAATCGGAGCATGCGAGCCGTAGCTTTCACTCTTGCCAAGTTGCACGATGGCTGCTGCACCAAATATCCCAGGCAGCCATTTTTCACCGTGACCTCTGGCCATCTATTGGACACGAGTACAGCGTCATTGTTTGGCGTGGACACGGGTCGAATCCACAAGCTTTCCGCCGAAAACCGATACCCAAAATAAATATGGTGACATTTTGCTTGACGGGCTTTTCTAGGATTCTATTGAAAATTTAACATTATTGTTGTGCTTGATGTGCATGTTGCAGGTTACTTCTTCTTTCTCCAGTGACATTTCATTGCGTGTGCGTGTGGAAATCGTTTAGTGTTGTTATTAATGGACTACTTTACGTATGTAAAGAGCCTGCCTGTATCCGTCTCACTTTTTTTGGGGGGAGGGGAGGTTTTTTTTGTGGGCGGGGGGGGGGAGGGGGGGAGAGCGTTAAAAGAACATATCTCTTGGCGGTGCTACTCATAAGAACAAAATCCTTGCGAGGAAGGAACGTGCGATCTGACATCACAGAATGTTTTCATCGATGAGGTTTGTGCTCTTACAGCCTCATTTTTAGGCAAAAGTAAACAAAACTTTTCATTTCGCTGTGCTTTTAGCAATAAGCCGAAAAGCAAAAGAACAGCACTTCCTCCAATGGTACCTTGACACAACACTTTTAATTGAACAGCTGCCTCTCTAATCCTTACCTTTTCTCGCGAAGTAGAAAATCAGCAAAAACATATCAGTGTCATCAGGCTCTTATATATAATACATTAACTTCTAGAGCTACTGCCACAACTAGTACTCTATACTTCGAGCAATGTTTCGTTGTCACGAACTATAATATGTACCGGACAAATGAGCAAACTGCGTAATCGACACGGACGAGCGCAGAATAAAAGCCACCATATATTACATACTCCTCCTCTAAACTCGCTGATGTGCAGAAACTATTTCCATCTTCTGTAACAGAACATATAGATTGTAATTGCTGCAAAAAAAAATGTCTAAGCATTTGTTTATCCCAATTTAGCCAAAGATCCCTGCACAACATAAACTTGTCGTTACTACCATCATAACATAAGCCAGGTGCGCTATCCTGCTGTCATCTTTGAAGCTCTGAGGCAACCAATCCTTTATGAGTAGATCTAACCGCCTAAGATGCCTTCAATCCTTGCAACCAACGCACTCACAGTGTCAGATTAGAAGCGGTATAGGTAATGTTTTGTTCTGTTTCTTGCAGCTTTTATTTCAACAAATATTTAATGGGCTGCAAGCTTTGATTTTATTTGCCGTTGCGAAACCCCTACCAAGGTTAAATGGCACTGGGTAGTCCGCGAAGGTGGAAAAGGACCTACCAATTTGTTGTCCGGTTATTATGTGCGCCTACCTGATGCTTTAAGTCCCCTGTGCAGTCCGCATTCTGATGCCATTGCGTGAAGAAAATTTATACAATCGCGTATAATATGATCAATAAATATATACTCTTAGGGTGATGCTGTCGGCAGCAGAAAGGACAGGACACGATGATAAAACAGACAAAGTATAAGGGGTATTCACTGGCCGCCATAATTGAGGTCACTGTTTAGAGCGCATGCTCAGAACGAGCTCGCATTAATAGGCTGCCAAGACCGGCAATCTTGATGGTGCGGGGTGCACGTTGCAAAAGAACTGCGGAAGCTCACCATCAGCACGTGCTCAGCATTAGTGCACACGAATATTGCCGCCAGTGAATACTCCTATTAATGGTAATGCGCGGCACTGCCCCGTCGTCGTCTTCACCAATTAACGGCTCTGGTCTTCACATTTCTAACAATACGATGAATCTTCGCGCCCTACCTTTATTACGGGAACACAGAAATATAAAAGGGGAGCTGGAATCGTGGTTTCATAGAATATAGTTTCACTATGATTTCGTAAATATTGATTCGAACTAATTGATGTTCTAAAAATGTGTAGATCTAAAAGGTGTATTTTGAAACATGAAGCTCTAAAGCTTTTTAACGAAACCCCCAATTCCGAAAAATATGTTTTCACCCGTCCGTGCCTTTTTGTAAAATTTAGCGGGAAAAGTAAATTGGTGTTCAGTCTGTCTATGCTGGAAAAAGCGGTGGAGAAACTGCATCGTGACGTCGCCGGTGGGAGGAGCCTAATCTCCATCGCCAACAAACTACATCGGAAGAGAACTGCACCGTGACGTGTCCGGTGACGTCGCCGAACAGTGGCGATTGAGTTGAAACTACATCGTTCTTTTTTTCCCTACAGGGAATTTCGAAGAATCTCCGAGTGGGCTAGCGCACACCAGCTCGGAGCACGTGGAGCGAAAGCTCGCGCTGCAGAACCCAGGGATCCTGGGTTCAATCCCCGCCCCTGCCCGTTTCGATCTAGATGAGCATCGTACCGGCGTGTGGTCGTTTATCACTACTGCGTGAGCACGTTAAAGACCCCAGGCTAGCAGTCGTACTGTACTGGCTAAATTGCTTATCTACAGTGGGTAACAATGTCCTCGTGTTCAGGCACCTACTGCTGTATAAACGACTAACGACAAATTTTACTTTTTTCTTTGTTTGACTGCGTTAGTGCAACTTCTCTCGTGCTGCACGAGAAAGAAAAAAAATGTTTCTTTGGGGGTTAAATTTTCGGTGAAGTAGGAAGCATAAAAGAAGTAAAGAGAATATTTCCCTCAAGTTGGGTTCGTAGTAGAAGAGGAGGAAAAAGAAAATCAGTTGTTAGTCCCACGGTGTGTATGGTCTTTTCTTTATCTGTATGTTTATTCTAGTTCAGCTGGCCCTACCTGAAGTAGTTGCTTTAAAATAAAGTATATGTATATATCATCTCTCTCTTAACCTGAAGTATGAACGAACTAGCTCAACTTAAGTCGGTTACCGTTGCTTGCTTGGCCTTTCGCTCAGCCAAATCGCTTATATGGGGTGCACTCAAATGAAAACACAATCGTGTTGAATCGTGTAAGAGTATTTAGAATATTTATCGATCACGCCGCTGAACTTGCATCGCTCGAAGAACTTCCTTTTTGTGAGCGCCTTCTCTGCTTGAGTTTGCTGGAAACACAGCCACTTCGGTCCGAGGCAATCGATGGTAGCGTTGGTGACATCCACAAGTATGCGACTCACAGAGCACTGGTTAACACCAATGTTTTCGTCGCTCCTGACGGTTCCCTGGAAGCCGCCAGCGGCGTAGAAGCGTAGAGCTACGAAGACTTGTAGTTCGACCGTCAGCACACGGGGCCCTTCGCGACGCCGCTGGAGCTTACCGCGAAGCTGGTCGCACAGCCAGCGAGTCACCCCTTTGGTCAGCCGGTATTCGCCTACAAACCTCGCATCGCTCGTCTCGAAAGCATCCCGGTGATCTCTAAAAACTCGATCCGCTGGCGAACCCAACAGTAGAGATGCATATGTTAGGGTCGCCATCTTTTACGATGCAGTTTGATCTCTGGCTTCGTCTCGACCACTCAGTTAACTGCATCGTCGAAGTGCATCGTGACGACATTTTGACGTCACCGCCAACTGCATCATTTTACGAGCATAGCTCGAACTGCATAGGGAAAAACTACATTTCAACGTCATGTCACGTGACCCGAGAGAAGAGCCAATCAGTGCCCGATGCAGTTTTCTACATCATGTAGTTTGCGTTCCAGCACAGATAGAACAGGTCACGGGACGGCTAATTGATGTCACGTGACACCAATTTGGCATCCCGGTTAAATTTTCCGAGAAAATTGACGTAACGTGACCTCACACCGGGCGGCCCGAACACCAATTCACTTTCCCCGCTAAATTTAGCGGGAAATCGTAAAGTACGGGCAGAAAGGCCAGAAATAGTTCCAGAGTGAAAATATGTTCACAGTACAGTGAACTAGAATATAGGGGCAGTGAAAAAAGCGTCGGCGGCGCCTCATCGGCCGTGTGAAGCCAGAAGTGTAGACTGCCGCGAGTGGCGCTTTCTTGTTGAAATCCGGAGGACATGGCTACTGTAACATGGGATATGGCGTCGCGAACGTTCTAGAATAATTTATGTGGTGTCTATGGTCATTTTCGCAATTCGTTTTCGTGAATTTCAAGTGCTTGGCATTGGGGTTACAGAGGTTCGAGTCTTGTCCCTATGCAATAAAAACTAACAGAAAGAAGACGGATGCCCACTGCTACGCGCCAGCACGCAAGACTGGTTATCCCAGGTTTTCACTAGATTGCTCAAGAGGCTTTAAGCATTAATTCATAGACTTAACGTCTATGAATTAATGCTTAAAGCTTAAAACAGCCATAAAGCATACATAGGCCACACTATTATGAACCGCTAAGATCAAAAACCGCTACACCTGGCGCGAACTTCGTTGACGGGGTGCTCCGAAATCGAACACTAGTGGTACAGGTTCTACACGAAGCGCCTCACCTGGAGGCCGGCTTTTTTTAATGCGAATATTAATGCGAATAGCATTCTTTGGATACTTCACGCACTTTTCGTCTATGTATCTATCTATCTATCTATCTGGCTATCTAACCTCTTACGCCGCGGGTCGATAAATAAATAAAAAAGACCGGCGCCGGCTGGGATTCGAACCGTTGACCCTTTGATCAGCAGGCAGACGCGCCAACCACAGAGCTATGAAGGCAGTCATTCAACGCACTTTAAACGGTTGTTTATATCTTTACCATAGGACGCGCTATACAGCGCTGTCACAGCCTACCGGTGCGCGCGCGTTCCATGCACGAGGGCTCATTCCGCTCTCGTGAGGCTGAGCACGGCCGCTACATCACCCTCTCCCGAGCGCGGGAGAGGGTGAGCCAGCGGCCGTGCTCTAGCCTCACGAGAGCGCAATGAGCCCTCGTGCATGGAACGCGCGCGCACCGGTAGCTGTGACAGCGCTGTAAAGCGCGTCCTATGGTAAAGATATAAACAACCGTTTAGAGTACCGTTGGTTGAGACTAGCTGAAACGCCAGAAAGTCTGGTCGGTACCATTTTGAGTGTTTGTGCGTATGGCGCGTGCTTTGCTCGCCTTCCTAAGTGACACAAACGCACGTGCTGGGCTGCGGAGATCGTGCGCAGGGCTGTGAAAGTGTCAACAAATTTAGAATCGCCTCAAGAGTGGGCTGGCGTACCTAGAGTGTGCCGGCCACCTGACGAACGCGCATAACTCCGCACCGTTTGATGCTATTCGCATTAACGTAGATAATCATTCCCAAAGGATGGGTTCTGCTGATTTTTTTCTACTACTCCTATTCCAGTTCACTGTCGTTCACAGTTTCAATATTCAACTTGTGCTATCACACTTCATCCTGCCGCGACTTGCTAGGTATAAGCAGGAGAGTATTCGTAATTTTCTGTCCAACGTCTATGAAATCAATTGCCAGCTACGTTTCTCTCCGAAGTCCTGTCACTAAACGGAATTTAGTATTTAAGGTGCGACCGATCGTTTATATTTGTTTAGAAGACATCAGACAGTCATTTCGGGAGCAAAGACCACCCTTTACTAATTTTCTCGCTCAATATAGCGGGAAGCCTGTCGCGACTTATGGTCACGTGACGTCAATTTTCCCGCTCTATTTAGTGAAGGAAATCTTGCTACATTTCTTCGCTAGCTTCGGGGCAATTTATCCACTAAATTTAGAAAAAAAGGGGCGTCACGGGACACAATATCACAGTTCCACGTCGTGATGTGACGTGATTTCACGTGATTCCATGGCGTCGCTATAGCGTCCGGTCACGCGCTGTCACTTTACCCGCTAATTGTGGCATGGAGATTATACTTCGTTTCAGCTTGGGTCCAGGCGCAGCCGATGCTACAAGCGCGAGCTCCGGGCTTCCAGCGTCCCTGCCAAACACGCGCGCTCGTGCAGTACAGGCACTGTTCAGGGCCACACGCTCGTGCTTGTAGCATCGGCTGCGTCTGGACCCAAGCTGAAACGAAGTATAACAACGCAATGCCTTCCCTGCTTTAATAGAGAGTTTTAGTAGATCGTGTTTTCAGGCCACGCTAATCGTAGCGGGAGCTCGCGCTGCCACTCCGATGCATGCTCTGAAGCGCGCGCTCGTAGCGGTAGCGGGCCTTTGAAAACGATCTACTAAAACTCCCTATTATGTTTGCAGGAGCATCCATCGAGCCTGTGCAGGGACATCTAAGTTCGTTTGTTCGCGAGCTCCCGGCATGGAAAGCGCATCGATCATCGCCGACACAAAAGAGGACAAGCAATTGTCCTCTCGCACCGTGAATAATTTACCACGTGTCTATTGACACTGAATTATTTAGATACATTAATCGGAACATTATGCTGAAAAACACTTACTCCTCATCATGCACTAATCGAGGAAAAAAAAAAACACGGTAAATAAGAGGTACGGTGGCGCTGCTTTCGGCGCGGCGCACGTGCACAGACACTTGACGTCACGCGAAATTTGATTTCTTTGTATGTGCACTGTCCACCTACGGCGTGAGCAAACGTGGGCTTGCTTGTGAACACTGCGTTTAGCTCCAATACCGTATTAATAGGATACACATAGTTGAGATTGGTGAGCTTTTAATACAGCTGCTTCCACTCGTCTTACCACTTCAATCGAGGCATGGTTTGCTCAGCCTGCTCTTTTCTCGATTGTTGCCTGAAAAAAAGAAATGGAAAAAGAGCATTAATGTTTGTGTATATCGATCTGAAATGATATACGCGTTTAAAAATATTAAAGTCACTTGCATTTTGTCCACCGCACGAGGGACTCGGGCAGCAGTTTGGATACATCGCTTTTTTGTTCCGAACAAGCTTGCAGGGTGGCTCGGCTCTGACTTTTACGCACCTTGAAGTGTTATAAAAATTACAATTGGATACATGTTTTACCTCTTTCTAATCAACCACTATGTGAGGGATTCTATTACAATCAATGGGCCAGTAAATCGGAACCTTAAATGACCATGGATTATTTTAAAAACAAATTTGATCATACCAAAAGAAGAAACAAAGTGCTGTAAACGAGGTAAATGTCTTATATATGTTCTCGCATTCTGATCAAACCCCTAAGACGTTTCCCATCGTCTCTCAGAAAGAACTCTTAATAAGTTGTGTTCCTATTTAATATGCCCTATAATATTGGCATTGCTGATTCCCTCAAAATTAACGCACGAAGCGTGAAATAGTTTTTAAACGACTAGCTGACGTCCATATGTGTATAAAATCTGGCGTAACCCACACACGGATATGCTGGTTCGTTGGCAGAGTGGGTTACTGTCAGCGTAAATACATTTAGTAAGCGCCGATGAGCGTCTTCTGAAAGTCTCTGCCGTAAACAAAAACAAAAAAAAAAATTGCAGTGCCAATTCTCGTTTGGTGCCTTCAACGTGTGTCATGCTCTAGTGATGAACGACCGCAGGCCGTTACGATGATTGTCCAGATCGAAACTCAGTTCGGAAACTGCCATCCCGCAGTAGCTATATAAAGTTGGTTTTATGGTTTGACTCACCGCTAAAGGGCGGCGCTGTAATCGTACCTAGTTTTGTCTGTGTGGGTGCGAGCGGTCCGGGTTTCATGGGTGATTTTCCCGACTGAGTGTCCTAGTAATGTTGGTTATACACGCGACCAACGTTTCCCTGGTTTCCCTAGAATCACGTTGAGCGAAATCTTATAGGTTGCAGAACCCCAAAATAATTGCCAGGTTCGATTCACTCTCCTGTTCGTTTAAATATGAATAAAAATGGGACCGGTGTACGGGGCACCTATAACATATGCGTGTGATGAAAATTACAAAACACATAGCACTTGTATTGCACTGACTAAACTGATCATGTACAGTATATGCACGCGACGCGCATAGAAAATTGCTACCTACCCTTTGAAGCATGCAACAGTTGACGCAGATTTAAAAAAAAACAAAACTTATAACTTCAAGAATAAATTATCTTTTCAAATTACTCGTTACTCTAGAATATAAGTGATAATGAAATAACAATCGATCACATTTATTAAGGTTTCAATCAAATACTACCAGGTCTGATCTAGAAAATAAAACCCGATTTTTCGGCGAGTATAAGTAAGCTACGGATTACAGAAATATGAAACTCTGTGATAATGTAACGCTGGATCAACGTCCGCGCCAGCCTAATATTCATCAAAACAAAAAAATGACGTTGTGGGCGCCTGTAGCACTTGTTTCAGTAACAAAAAAACTGATCAACAAAACAGACGATATTGTTTCCCTTTTTTAATAGAATTTCTTATTGAGATAAATTCTTACAGTTCCCCAAAATGTCATGAATTTGTTTGAATATTATTTGGCGTAGGCGGACGTCGTCACATAATGAGAATTACATTTTGCTTCCATATATTTTGATCCAGGCAACTTCATGTCCTCAAACTTTCGCATTCAATCACCCTGGCTAGCGTCACATTTTCACGTAGCTTCAGCTTTATGCGAAGCGCAGTTAATTTATTCCGACAGAAAAGCAGGATATTGTTTTCACGATCGGACCATGATCGAGAACCATCATGAGAATATGGTGGTTTATAAGTTAATCCTGTGCAAGTTAATTGGAGTCGAGCTTTGAGAATATTAAAAGTGAAATAAAAAAATTTTCTGCTGGTTGTCGGGTCTTGCATACAAAAAAGACGTGCTTTTGCTGGCCCACCTGATGTATTGTCTTTCTCATGGAGCATATAGAGAAGTATTATAGAGCACACACCCACTGATAGCGACCATACTGTCTTCCACTGAACAGGAATATTCTTCGCAGGGGTCCGACAGTATGACGCTGCCATTATCCCGAATCCTCATATTCTTGTAAATGCAAAAACCTGCAGAGAGGTGGCAAGGATGTATTTGCTAATTCAGTATTGGTGGCCTTCAATGAACCAACATCGCCATAAAAACCCCAAATTATAAGAATATGAACTTGCCGAAATATTACACCAACAACCCACTCTCTCATGAATTCATAAGCAGGCTACCCGCTGGCATCTTATTTTGATGTTACAGAAGAAATCCGAAAAGGATATGTCATTAAGCAACCTCACTATATAGTTGGTGACAGGCCAAGAACCGCGTATAGTAGCTCCTCCTCGAGTGCGAGCTTCCTGCCCCCATGACACTTTGTAGCACGCGCGGCAGAAGCATGGTGGAAGTCAAAGAGTGCGTGCCGGAAGCGTAACATCTACTGTTATCTTAACCTGTCATCGACTATAGATGTTATCTTAAGAAAAATGTATGTTTTCCTCATAGCTTTCAGGCTGTACGAAGTAGTTCTTAAAAGATTGGGTATTGAGCGAAAAACCCGAAGCGTTATTGACTCTGGAACAACTACGTTGTAGGGAAATAACTGAGAACTGATATTAAACGCGCCTATGTAAGTGTTTCAATTTACCAGATAAAGGGAGAGAGTAAAAACGCTCAGTGAGGAGGCATATTTGTATTACTACTTGTTCTTAAGGCGAAGCGCGTGCAGGCGAAGATGGAGTCACCCATAAAAGCTACGCCTAGAGTCTCGGCACCCCTTGCCCGGTTTTCGCCTGGGCGCCGCCATTTTGGGGCTTAGTACAGAGTGGGCGCAAATTGGTGATTGTTACGATTTTAAGAATAGGCCTTCCTGGGCCTGAGCCTTAGGGCGTGTTTACACTTGCAGACTCGCAGGCGGATTCACGCCAGAGATGGCAGTAATGACATTACTGTAATGAAATTATAGTAATTAAATTACTTTTTGAGGTAATGAGTAATGTAATGCATTACTTTTATAGGCTGATAATTTAGTATTGTAATGAATTACTTTCAGGCAGCAATTTCGAGAACATTAATAATTACTTTTGAAATTACATTTCTCCCGAGTGAGAAAGTTCGTCTGCAAGATCTATAAAATTAGTTTGCATTGGAGAAATGTCGATGAGAGCATCAGATCAAACAAACGACGGCCATCTGAGCGCAAAGCCTCGCACGAAGAACTCGACAGACGCACAAAGGCAGACTGGAAAGGAGAAGGAGAAAATCTTCTTACACGTAAAGAGATCACTGGAAGGCCACGGCGCACGAACTCCCGGCAAGACAGAATCGCAGCGTCACGTTATCACAACGATACAATACTTCGTTCATTTCTAAGCTGACAGTGCGGAGGGAGTTACGGGCTCACCTGAACCAATCAAGCATCTTCCTTTGGTCACCTGACCCGTACCTTTCTCTGCGCGTAGGTATGAACGAAAGCGTGTTCACGTGGTGAAAGATAGACGTGCGACTGTTCCAACGAGCAAGTAGATCCCACCGCACTATCAGCTTAGGGATGAACGGGACGAACATGCTGCGAAAAATCGACGAATTTTGTCCGGCGGCTTTTGCTCTGCGCTTGGAATCCGCACAGTGGCTGCTACGTAATGTGCAATGCGAGCGCGCCGTCGGATGACGCTCGTCAGTTATTCATCCCATAATTCGCTTTATGGAGTTCAGCCTTTATAGTCTACAAGGGGAAGGGCTCATCACCAGTGAGGTCAACACATTTTAAAACCGGAGAGGACAGTAAAAACAGATCCCCTGCCCTCTTGCTCTTTCGTGAAGCAAGGTCAAGCCGTAAGTTTCGATCATTGTGAACATCAAACGACCGGAATAAATAGTTAACCCCAAATGCCTCGCCAAGGCCCCAGAACATTTCGTGCGAATTCGCCTTGTTAATCAAGTAAAGGAGATTTCTGTCGTCGGATAAGACGGGAATCAAGCAAAACATCTGCTTCGGTATACGCTGCCTTCCTTGGTAAGTTTATTCGGGAATAAACCTACAAGCAGATTTCGCCACCTGTTTTTTTTGTTTTTTAAACTACACATTTTAGGAAGCTTGCACCATCCCTTTCCACAACTGGCCACGCCTCTGCCTTGGAAATGTCCAGACACCTTGTGGAACAACGCGCAGTGACTAAGGCTCTTCGGGTGTTTGGGGACAATACTCCTTGAGAGGATTAACGGGGACTACGTCAACTAGTGTTCATGGGAGAAGAGGATTTGATTGCACCCGAGCCGGAAGGGAAACGTTTCAAGTGACGACTCCTCGTAAGAACGAGCACCGATGGCGCGACTTAACATACGAACCATAACTTTTTCTAAATCAGGAACACTAAAACATATGAACCTTTAACTAAGAACCTTCACCGTTGAATGAACAGCGAAACCGGTGAGTCGACTGTCTTTGAGTCACACCCAAAGAAGAAGCTGTACATCAAGTGTAACACTTATGTCGCTTATGTCGTGTGCGCCAGAAAAACGGCTGTTCAGTATGGTTCACTTTGAGGCGCGTAAGGCTGATGCGGTGTAAGGAAGGACTGAGCTTTGGAGCATACACTGTACATAAAGTGAGCACGAATTACTGCCTCAAGGTAATGGAAAGTAATTTTAAAGTAATTGGATTACTTTTGGAAAGTAATTATAATCTAATGTCATTACTTTTAGTCTGCGGTAATTTGTAATGTAATTTAATTACATTTTGCAGATTCAGAAAAGTAATTAGTAATGTAATTTAATTATTGTTTAAAAGTAATTTTGCCATCTCTGAAATTTGTTTTTACGCAGGCGGGAAGGGGACTTTGGAGCCGGCTGGCGAAATTGACTCGTCGCTGCCAGAGATCTGGATGGGGGTCCTGGGTTGAGTGAAGTGCAGGCGAAGGCAAAGCCAGGTGGAGGGAGGAGGCGGCAAGCACTAGGAAGGCAGAATGGGAGAGAAGGGCAGTGGATGGCGAGGGGAGAAAGGGAGAGTGTAGGAACGTTAGAGAAGAGAGGAGGTTTTTCTCTTCCTCGCCAGCCTTTCTAATGCTTGCCCTTTCTCCCCTTGCCTGGCGTGGTTTCGCCTGCACTACACGCAGCTAGTGACACGGAGTATAGAGGGTCTGGAACGGGAAGTTACGCATCTCTTGCGGTCGCGCACCTCGGTTTTGACCGATATTTTGCGATTCCCCGTTTCCTCGGAACGTACGCTTGCTCTCTTCCCTTCTGAAAACACTTCCACCACATGTGCGAACGTGCCCGCTCATCACCTTCAAGATACAAGGCCATAGTGCCGAACTTCCGACGTCACCAACCGAAGGCCATCACGGGACACAGTTCGAGCACGAGTGCTGCGACATAGTTCGGTTGGTGCTCGCGGTCAACCAGGGAGAGTGCAGTCCAACGCTTACGTAACGCTCCCCAAGAGGACTGCGTGGCAGGAAGTGACTATGCCCTGTCGCAGGGGAAGAAAAGCGGGGAAAGATCCTCCCGCAGAACCCACCACTGTTTCCGCTTTGTCGGAGCGAACGCTGGAAAGAGGGCAAGGAGGGTCTCGCCTCCTCTTAAGTGTTTGCTCTGGTAAAGTGGACAAAAGTGGAGAGTTTTTTGTGGGAGGAGCCTGCCCTGCTCTCTTAACCTGCAACAGGGATAGAAGGCCATAGAACACGTTTGGGTTTGAGAAATAAAATGCTGTTATTTCTTCATCGCGCACTCTTGGTCGATTGTTCGTCTAACGAGTCTTTCCAATAATCACCTTCTGTGAGCTTCCGTCTTTATCTACTGGGCTATAAGACCAGTTACGAGCATGCGCAGTAGCATCTCTTCTACGGACTATTAGACGCCGTGCACTTTTCCACAACCAATCGACTCGGTTGTCTTCGTCTACCGACAAGCGCTAGATTGGCGTATAGGACCACTTTCGAGAACTTTTGCATCACGAAGGTAGACTGTAAAAATTCCGCAAAAAGCTATAAGCAGGAGAGCTGTTCGCTCCTAAAAAAAGGAAAAACCAGTATGTATTTAAACTACAACCTACCATTCTTGACCTCCACGTAGGCAACAGCTGTCGAAGCCTCTGAGTCAACATGCAAATTTGAAAAGATGGCTAGAAATGAGACTAGCATCAGAATAGCATTCATTTTCTTTGCTACAAGCTGACTCGAGAAAACGTCGGTGGCATATGAAGTCGGCTGCAGCGGCGGTGTTTTTAAAACGAAAATGAACTAAAACATTTAAGTGTTCTGAAAACCGTTCCAGAATCCACTTGCGTGCACTCCTCAACAACACGTATACGCTTCCAGACATTTCCTTCCCAGGATTTCAGTACTATTCTTTCGCGTTCACTTTTTCTATTTGTTACGAAGGACCACAACGTACCCGAGCCACTTTTGCCAATCCCGCGATTCACGGACGGCACGTGACTTCGAGTTCCGAGCCTCGCTCAGGCCAACCGGAAGATCACGTGATAAACTCCGAGACATGAATTGGCTTCGTTGTCTTGAAGCGTCCGTTGCGGTTCCTCGTAAGCTGAAACGGAGTGGAGCGTTATGCAGCTGTGAAAAGTGAAAAGACTCGTGCTCGTCTCTTGTGGACGTTTATAGCCGAGAGTTCGTTGAGTGCCAGCTGATACTGTCATCCACAATTACGATATCATAAAACCAAGGGACAATAAATTAGTTTGGCTGATGGGCACCCTCCCTTTCATTCCAACTCCATTCCGGGGAATTGGAGTTCCCTTTATTACCACTCCTTTCATATCCTAAGAATGGAGACACCGAACCCATTCTCACTCCTTGAATGGCCTCCAATTCCTCCAATTCCTAGACGCTGAAAATATCTCTTGAGAGCTACGTTGTGTTAACAGAAAAAGCAACATAATGCTGACGTTATTAAATGCAGAGACAACGGCAAAATATTCAGAATGCTTCCCCGAAGCACTCAATCTACTAAGCCGAGCAATGGTCTCACAAAGGGCTTCGTGGCGCTTGGTGCCACCGCGGACATCGATCGCGCGATAAGGCTCGAAACAGACGACAGAAATTAAAATCGCCCATTTTATTTGCAAACCATTTGTATACCCTCCATGCATACATGGTCAGCGTGTTGTTTGTTTCATAAGACCTTAAACATGTCTAGTTCGTGCATGGCGCAAGAAGAAGCCATCTTGCCCTCTGCTTCGGGTATACCTGCCCAATCGCACCGCTATAGTACTCTGTCAGAAGCGATGTCGCGTACACCTGCCTCGAATTCTCACGCACTGCTGCAAGCTCACAAAACCGCTGACAAAGTACAATCGCTATGGTGCCAGCACGAAGGAGTGCACGACCATATTAGGGAACCTGCCCTAAAACTTAGAATTTTACGTTCGCCGTACGATTCTCGCGGATTTTCATATTCAATGCAATTATTTATTTGTTTTCTACGCAAGCACTAGCAAATCTTGAAAGGTTAAAAGCTACATGCTAATTGTGCATGGTTACAACAAACGCCTTGTCGCGTCTCGCGGCGCCAGGAACGACACCTTGTTCCTTTGCAAATTTTCAGTTTTGATTGCTGACCGAGGGGCGCGCTACTTTCATCCTCAGTTAATTGAAAGCGTGCACGACTTTTCCTCGGTTATAAATCGAAGAAGCCAAGTGGATGTCATCTTTCTAGACCTGTCAAAAGCGTTTGACAGAGTCTCCCACAATAAACTACTTTTCAAGTTAACGAAAATCCTAGGCGACGGACAAGTTGTAAATTGGATCAAGGACTACCTCTCTGGACGATCTCAATTCGTGAAAATTAACGGAAATAGCTCAGCTATTAAGGCCGTGTGTTCAGGAGTACCTCAGGGTTCAGTACTTTCTCCTATTCTCTTCCTGCTCTATATTAATGATATAACTGATAACATCGACATCAACGTTAGACTCTTTGCTGACGATTGTATAATATATTCTGAAATAACAAATTCTTCGGACCACTTAAAATTACAAAGCGCGTTAGACAAGATCTCAGACTGGTGTAAAGAATGGCAGATGCTTATTAACACAGACAAAACAGTAGCCATGTCCATAAGTAGGAAGAAAAACACATTCAATCATTCTTATAAGATCAACGGAAAAACTATACAAAACGTCCATGAGTTCAAGTACCTGGGTGTCCTGTTCACAAGTGATCTGGACTGGGGCATGCACATAGACGCAGTGACCAAACAAAAGCTGACGAAATTGTGGTGCATAAGAAGGCGACTAAAATACGCTTCACGCGATACCAAACTTTTGGCCTACACGACACTTATTCGGCCTGTGCTTGAATATGCCAGCCCTGTTTGGTTCCCCTTCACAAAAACTAACATACAAAAATTGGACAAAGTGCAGAGGCTCGCTGTAAGGTTTATTACTAATAAGTTTGGCACGCGTGATTCAGCATCTGAGCTGTGTAGAGTGCTCGGCGTGCAGCCATTAGAAAAAAGAGCTAAGCTCACGAGATTAAAGCTAATTTACCAAATAGCCAATAACTTGACTAAAATAGAAAAATCTAAGTACCTTATTCCCCACGATGGAAGAGAAACCCGTTCAAACCATGGGAAATTATTCAGGGAGTTCCAACCTAAAAATAATTGCTTTAAATTTTCATTTTTTCCGCTAGCAGTCCAGGAATGGAACAGTTTGCCCCGACACGTTGTCCGCGCTAGCTCGCTGAAACAGTTCATGGATGATGTCGAAGCGCTCATGATGCGAAAATACCATGTCTCATCCACACCGTTTGTTTCATATAATTTTACCCTCTGTATAACTGTTTTTTCTGCACAATGGTTATGCATCTATGTTATGTACCACCCTACTAAAATTCTCCAATGAGGATTAGTAGTATTCTATAAATAAATAAATAATAAATAAATAAATAAATAAATAAAAGCATGAGCCTCTCAGACAATCAAGCCATTAGTTACCTAATGTAGAATGATGTTCTTTTAAGAGTCACCTAGGCCGTGCAATAGCGCTGTGCCAGTGGGCCGTAGGCAAAGGCTGTAAGATCGACACAGCACGCGTAAGAACCGAGCCCATTCCATTCCCACTTCATTCCGGGCAAGAGGCATCTAATTCCGTTCCGATTCCATTCTTCCCCCGGCCGCCATTCTATTCCCATTCTATCCCGAAGGCGCTGATGTGCAGAATGATTCCGGAATCATTCTAGCTCTGGAGTAGCAACCCCGCCACTCTGCAATAAAGCATCAATACCGCTTTATTCGGCGTTCTTTGTTTTTAATGCGATAGGTGTCCTGTTTCCTGACCATGGATGCAGTTTCACCACTAAATTTAGCGGAAAAATTGACGTCTCGACTATGCACTAATTCAGTTTCCCAGCTAAATTTACCATGAAAATTGATGTATGCACCAACTCATGTAGAAGAAGAAAGAGAAGACAAGCGAAGCAAACAATCGCTAGCACCGCATGATCAGTAATCGCAGTTAGAACGTTTCTCCCACTGATAAAGGTGTGCTCCATTTCTTTTCAAACCAACGACAACTGTCTTGCTGGTGAAAAATGTATGGTTGTCATGCAGGTTGAGGAGCCCCCCCCCCCCCCAAACCTAAAAAAAACAAAAAAAAACTTTGATAAATAATGTAAATGTGTTTTAGTTCATGGCTCGTCGAGACCGAATAGCTGCACGTATTTGCAACGATAAATGCTATCGCACTCATAGATAATCACCCCCGTGGTTTCTGCAATTTTACCTTTCTACGTCTAGACATTGCTGTTGCAAATTGTTTTCTCTTAAAATTTTTTTTTTGCATTGAACACACAAGTGATTAGCGCAAGACGCATATTTCCTATTTCGTTTCATTTCATTTTATTTTTCCCTCAGGGCCCGAGGGCATTACAGAGGGGAGTGGGTTACATAATATAAAGTAAATCTAAGATATGCACATGAAACAGAACAAGAAAAATAACAATAGGTTAGTCAAATCCTGGAATATAAATATTGGCAATACAGTTTTTAAACGCCACACCATCGGAAATCGATACCGCAGAGGCTGGAAGGTGGTTCCAGTCAAGAGTGGTGCGAGGTATGAACGAACTATGAAAAGATGTAGTTTTACACGAGGGTACGTCCATTTTATGTTGATGATCGAGACGTGACGAGATGTAAGGTGCAGGCGTTAGTAACCTTTCACGTAGGAAAGGGTTATGATGGTATAGCTTGTGATACAGGCATAAGCGAAAATTTTTCTGCGCAAAGCAAGCGTTGGCAGTTTTAGGCCCAATTTCATTGATGTTACGCTAGCGATGCGGTGATAATTAGTGAGGATGTAGCGAGCAGAACGGTTTTGGACCGCTTCAACTGCAAGGGTTAGTACGTCAGTACCGGGGTCCCAGATGGAAGAGGCATAATCCAGTTTTGAGCGAACGAGTGTTTTGTAGAGAAGTAATTTTAGCGACACAGGAACTGTTGAAAAATTCCGTTTTAGGAATCCGAGCATGCGGTTAGCATTATTTGTTATGTATTGGATATGAGAATCCCAAGAGAGGGTGGATGAGATATGAACGCCTAGATATTTATAACATGAAACGTGCTCTAAAGAAACATTGTTAAAAAAGTAGCGAGGAGTGTCATTTTGGACACGGGAAATTCTCATTACTTTGCATTTGTTAACGTTAAGCTGCATATTCCACATGTTACACCATTCTAACACACTGTTAATGTCTGACTGAAGAGAAATGACATCTAAATTATTAGTTACTTCACGGTATATTACACAGTCGTCGGCGAATAAGCTGATTGAGGACGAGACACTGGCGGGTAGGTCATTTATAAATATAAGAAAAAGCAGAGGTCCCAACACAGAACCTTGGGGAACCCCGGATGTTACAGAAGATAAAGACGATGAAGTGTCATTTACAAAAACAAATTGGGACCGGTTAGTTAAAAAGGCATGAATCCAGGAAAGTACGTTAGCGTCGATATTAAGTTTGCTTAATTTGTGAAGTAGAAGCCTATGTGAAACCTTATCAAAGGCTTTCGAAAAGTCCAGGAAAATACAGTCGGCCTTCGAACTACGATCAAGAATGCGATGAAGATCATGTGTGAAAGTTAGTAACTGTGTTTCACATGAAAAGGACTTACGAAACCCGTGTTGCGCGGGAGAAAAGAAGTTGTTCGATTCTAAAAAATTTACAAGATGTGAGAAGATTATATGTTCTAAAATTTTGCATGAAATACTTGTTAGAGATATCGGACGATAATTGAGAGGAATATGCTTATCACCAGTCTTATGCACAGGCACAACCTTTCCCACCTTCCAGTCGCCGGGTAGAACACCAACACCAAGAGATTGCTCGAAGAGTTTAAATAGTATAATGGACGAATATTCCTTGGTGTTTTTTAGGAACTTCGAGTTTATATCATCAATTCCTGCAGAACAAGACATTTTTAGATTATCGACTAGGTGAATAATGCCGGCAACGTCGAATATAATCGGAAGCATGGGTGAAAAATCATTTTGCAAAAGCAGTGGCACAGTCGATGAATGGTCATGGGAAAATGAGGCGACAAATGTAGAATTTAAAATAGACGCACAGTCACTAAGCGACACTGGTTCACCAACGTCGCTAAAAAAAGATACCGAGGGTTTTTCATTGCAATTGACCACATTCCAGAACTGCCTAGGGTTATTAGTAAGCATGGATGGCAGAGTTACAGAAAAGAAATGAGCCTTCGCGTTCTGAACTGCCATTTTGTAGATATTAGAAGCATTGTAATAATCGGACCATTTAATGTCATTATTTGAAAACTTAGCGGTTCTAAACTTCCTCTTTTCTTGTTAGAAAGCCTTTTTAGCGCAACGTTAAACCAAGGCGCTTTTGAAGATACGGAGAGATTCCGTAACGGTATGAACTTGTTAGTGAGACGCACTACTTCCGATTTAAATAATTGCCAGTTTTCGTCAACAGAACGCTCAGAAAAGCGCAATAAGAAAGAATCAAGAAACACACAAAGTTCATTATTGATAGCCACGTAGTCACCTTTACCATAGTCACGTATTCGCTTGAGACTCGTAGGCGAGCTTCCAGCAGGAACATTAAGGAAGAAATGTATTATAGAATGATCACTGAGACCCTCCATGTTGCTGATGGAAGAAATTAAAGTAGGTGATGTTGTTAGTACTAGATCCAAGATGTTGGATGCGGTTGGAGTGCTTCTGGTAGGAAGAGAAACTAGCTGGGTAAAACTGAAATCATTGCAAAGATTTATGAACTCGGCTGCGTCAGTCGAAAACGGGTGACAATGTGTATGTAAATCATTCCACACAATGTTCGGATAATTGAAGTCGCCAAGAAGGACGATAGGAACGGAAGGAAAGCGGACCAGTATGGAGTTGATTGCATCATGAAGGTTGTTTACAAAAGAATTATTACAGGAAGGTGCTCGGTAACATACACCTAACACAAGTTTTTGATGATTCAAACACAAGCAAATGAACAAGATTTCTAAATCGCTAGTCAAGCGTAAACAAAACGATTCAATGTGAGCGGCAACTGCGATTAATACACCTCCTCCAGTTCTATCACCCCTATCACAACGATAAATGTTGAAGCGCTTTTCGCAGCAAAATATTTCAGAATTCTTTACCCTGGAGGAAAGCCAAGTCTCAGTTAAAATCACGATGTCAGCGCAGCAGGAATCAATGACAGAGCACAGATTATCTCGGTGACGTATGACACTTCTTATATTAGTAAAAACTACGGACACCTGTTTTGCACCGTGGTGTGAACCATCCCCCCTCACGACCTGCTATGATGATGTAGATGCCCGCGAATTGTTAGAAGAGACTGGCGCTGTATCTTCTGCCGCACGCGCCTTAGCGCCATTACTCAGCTCGAAGATAGTATCATTTGAAGAGTTATACATGTAGCACTGCCTGTTAATAAATAGTTTATTATACCGCAACTGAAATACGCATTTTTTTGTTTTCCCAAATTCGATTAGTTTCCTTCTGGCAAGACGCGTTGCTGGTGAAAAGTCTTCACTCAGGTACGTGGCGCTTCCTTTTAGTTTGAACCGTGAGAAAAATATTTTATCCTTGTCTTTAAATGAAGAAAACTTTACTATTACTGGCCGACATTTATTAGCGACGAAGGACCCAATTCGGTGCGCGCGTTCAATGCAGTCGGGAGGAGCCTGAGTATCAAGGATATGGGAGACAATGTCAAGCACTTTTTTTTCACTTTCAGCCCAAGTTTCTGATTGAACGTCTGGAATTCCGTAGATAACTAAATTATTTCGGCGCGACCGATCTTCCAGATCATCAAGCCGATTGGCGAAGTTAGTGCTTTCAGCAAGACACTCAGAAGTCGCGAAAAGTAGTTTATTTCGTCTAAGGTTTTCCCTCATTTTCATCCGTCGAATCTCTAATAAGTGCGACTGCTCTCGCGTGAGTGGTACTATAGTGGCACGCCCACTGACGCCATGGGACCTTTAGTAATCGTATAATTTTAATAAGTTTTACAGCTTGCATCCGGTTCTCCGCACCTTGCAAACGAATTTTGATCTAGCAAAATGATTCGTAGAGCTCCTGCTGGGATGTCTATCTGAAGCCTTGCCAGCATATGGTGCATGTCGTTCTATCGTTTCCCCCATTATACTCTTTTACTATAATTACGCTTAAACTATTAACATCGTTATTCCTCTCCAAGAGCACATCATGTGACGCCACTTCAAATGCCCATTTCTGCAGATTCTAGGTTAGCCTGCCAAAGACCTGCACATGAAATTTGCGCTGTCAAAGCTGCTGGCGCAAGTGGGGTTGATCTCCAATGCTTTATTTGCGTGCGTTTTTATTTCAATAAGACTGCGAGCGAAGGAGGAGACCCTATTAACGCCACGAGAGCGAACGCACTTTAAACGGGCTAAGCACACACGCCCGTCCACTAAGAGCGCCGTCAGAGAAAGATACTTCTTCTTGTCACACTGGCTGCGCTCGCACTCATATTAAAACGGAGCATATATAGGCAGTATTCACTGGCGGCCATAACTGTGTGTGCAACTGATGGGCGCGTGCTGATGGCGAGCTTCCACTGTTCTATTGCGACGTGCATCCCACACCATCAAGATTGCCGGTCTTGGTAACGTATTATTGTGAGCTTGTTCTGAGCATAGTTTCGTCCGCTCATCGGGGATCGCGTGTTACATTTAGGCTCCTCCCCCTACCCTTCCCATAATCCCCTTCCCCCTCACGATTGGATGACCTTATCAAGATATCGTGATGATATCTCATTCCTTTAATAAATACGTTTGCTCACTCACTCATACTACGCTCTGAACAGCACCCACAAATATGGCGTCCAGTGAATACTCCCTTTAGATACATCCACATGCTCGGTCCGCAGCTGCCATAGCGTTGCAAGCTATGTGTGCGAAACAAAGTATGGTACGCGAGCACGTACGCTACACTTGACGAGAGCGCGTACTCCGCACGCACCCGTAAAGGCCTGTTCAGACACTTGTGTTTGAGTGCGTTTGACTGGGTTTGCGGCGAGAGCAAAGCCAGTTACCAGCACATCTGTGCTTCGTATGAAGCGTGGAATCCAATTAAAAAAATCATCTTAGCACGCAATATAAGCAGCAGCGATGTCCTGGTTTCTCGCTGCCGCAACGCAGTCAAACGCAGTCCAAACGCAACTGTCTGAACCAGGCTTAATAGACCTTTTGCTATATTACCCAAGCATCAAAGAGAATGCAGGGATTGGTGTTCTACGCGCCGCAGTGCGCTGGCCTCAGCAGTAGTAAACTTTCTAAAGCAAAAACCTAAAACAAATTGTACCTTGCACGCACGTTCGTCAACGCTTTATTTTGGGTATTTACTTCGAATCCTTTATACGAGGAAGCCGTGCGCGTGTGGCACGTGGAACACCAATCCCTGCAATCTCCTTGATGCTTGGGTAGCAAAGGCAAATGATCTATTGGGAGCGATGCCGATGCCACAAGCAGGAGCAGGATCAGGCCGTTTGAACGACTTAAGGCCCCTACGCACAGTTGCGTTTGAGAGCGTTTCACTGCGTTGCGACAGCGAGAACGCAGGACATCCATACTTCTTTTGTCGAGTGCCAAGCAATTCCTTGAATTGGATTCGACACTCCATACGAAGCACAGATGTGCCGGTGACTCGCTTTCGTTTCTCGACGCAACGCAGTCAAACGCTCTCAAATGCAACTGTGCGTAGGGGCCTTTACCTCCACGGCTCGAGCGCCCGTCCATGCCAAGTTAGAAATTTTGTGCTCGCTATTGCACCGCTCGCGTTTACGGTGGTACGGAGTGCATAACTCGCTCTAAACAGCTGTCTTTTTGCGTGCTGGTGAGCTTTATACAGAGAACCCATATCACATAACTTCACTGCTCCCGTCGCGTTGAAATCATTTCCACCGATTCGATGAAGCAAGATCTTCCTCCAGGTTCATTTTCCGTTCCAGAGGGAACACTGAAAAGCTTTCCGGCCAACTTTTCTACAGGCGCAGCAGCCCGTCAGCTGCGGCGTAGCAACATCTTGGGCAATTCATGAAGACCGGAAGTCCAAAACCGAAAGCCAGATGTCACGTGACGACTGGCGAATAGGTGCGCGGCGGCTAGTTCAAAGAATGGCGCTATGCTTTCCAGGATGGAGAGGCTTTGGTTTGTGCATGTTGTGAGGTGGAGCAGCGGGCCTGGACACGCCTTGGAGAGAAGCCGACAGCCATAGAGTAACTTATATAGTAGGCACTGGCTAGGAGTGATTAGTCTAAGCAGCGGATTTTCCTCGCAAAATGCAAGATGTCGACGACGACGTCCGTATCGCCATGGAACTTCAGCGTGAGTTCGACAACGAACAAGCTTTCCTCGTCAGCCTTCGCGACTGCGGCGTCGAGGAGACGCCGAATATCATCCAAGCCGCCGCCGCCAGCTCCCAAGATAAGCAGTTCGCAGCAGGATCATGTACCGTGCCCGTAAAGAAGGCGCCAGAGCTGTATAGTATGTGCCTGTCTTACATCATCTTGATGTCGACTCCACTATGGTGCTCAGCTGTCCCGGCGCAAATGTTGCAAACCAATTAAACGGCAGTCGCGAAATCATCGAAAGTACTGACATCCTATTTGTTGTGACAGACGAATGTCGGACCGTCGACATTTTAGGTGATGGCTTAGAGGGGCGGTGCAGCAATTTTCTACGTTTACTAAATACCACGTACACTTAATCATTAACGTTAATGACATAACACGCGTTAGTTTTTCTCTCTGCGCAGTCGCAATTGCAGAAAAATAATTTTATAAAACAAAAGAGTAGAGCTATACGCACTACACCGTGCACCTCGACCGGAAACAGCTATAGGCACGACGCGGAGATCTCACGTCACTTGGGTTACCCTTTTCGGACGGCGCGTGTATCACTGGGGAGCGTGTTAAGCCGGACCCCCGCCTGCGTTCACGCCAACCTCGCGGCGTCCAGCGGGCAATCCAAGCCCCGTTATCCCTCATTGCACATCCGGAAAGGGGGTTTCTTACCACTGAGTTCAGCGAAATTTCGTCGACAACATTCTTTTTTTTCAGTGCTAACCGTTAAAAAGAAATGTCGTAAATGTCGCCAAATACTCAACAAAAATAAAAGTAATATAATAAAAGTTAGGCCTCACATTAGGGATTGAACCGGGGTCCTCTTCGTATGAAGCAGAAACCTTACCGCTAAGCTACGCATCTGCTTCGGAAAACCGTTGTAACCATTCGTTTCATACGAGTTTCGCGTCGTGTGTATAGCTATTTCTGGTAGTGTGTATATCTTTACTCAAAACAAAATGTCCACGACCGCAACAATGCACTGCCCGTTACTAAGCCATCAGAGTTCTGCGGAGGCCAGACTGACGGGATGAAGTTAGTTTTTATATACCTGAAGTTACGCCGTAGCAAAGACTCTTGTCGGTCTGTGACCTTTTGGCGAGGAAATCGAACTATAGGGGCGCCCTGACTCGTTTGTTGTCCCCGCGCACATTTGTGTTGCATAATTGTGAATATTGGCGTTGCATAAAGCAACACAAATACTGCATTATGTTTTTGAAGATTCTGTTAGTACGTATTATAAACGTTAATTGCGGAGAGTATCAAAATATTAAAGGCGGTCTTTTTTAAAAATGATTTTCAAAATAATGCATGTTTAGTCAAATGCTCTTGTGTGAGCAATGCTTGTAAATTTCTCCCGCCAATGTAGGAAAACAATATTTCATGCAAAAATGAACAATTACAGAGCAACATACCGGCAAAGTTGAAGGACCTTAGCTTTTATGGATACGAAGAAAAAATACTTTAATGCAGACGATTAGTGCGCAGTGTGCCGTATTTGAGATTTTGTTTCTCAAAATAACGACCCTTATACTCGGTGATTAATACTTTTTTGTCAATCCTTCCTATTCCTAATTTCTCAGTAAATATTTCTAGACCTGTAGCCAGAACATTTTTTGGGGGAAGTCGCCCGAAATGCCAACATCGCACGATACCCCAAACATGCACGTGACTGAAAGAGTGCTTACAAATATTTTTCGCAAATACAATTTTTTTAAACAAAGATTGGTTGTTTCATTTTGAGCACGAAGTAAGCAAAATGTATTGTTTTCATCATAATTAAAAATGGTCGCTGGACATGCTTGTTCCATCTTATCTGAAAGCGCCTTGTGGTAAAAGATGGGAAACTTAGAAGTAAAAAGAGTCTCAGGTAATTTTCATCATAATCAACATCCACTAGCTCGCCTGCACACTCACTGTAATTTAACAATTATATTTTTTGGCGAGGTTTGTATTGGAAAGTTTTTCATACAAAATCGGCATTTGTTGACATCTCTTGAAGTCGAGCAGTGATTTGGCTCAGAAAGTCGTAAACACCTTAGTGAAGCCTCCAATTTCCAAATCGCTGCATCATAGAATCGATGTGATATGATCGCAAAAATAGATTGGGTGGTTTCATTTTAATTCCAATAAGATTCGCCGGGAGTGAGTTTTTGATTTTCTTAAAAAGTATGTAGATGCAATATTAATCCTCGCCATCATAAAGCCCCCTATTATAAAGATTGGGCTATGCACTTGCGGAAAAATAACATAAAGATTGCCAGGATATTTTACAACTGCCAAGTTTTCTATTTATTTATACAAACAAATGCTTTACTCAATCTGATAATGTTTATTTACGTTTGAGGAATTGTGGGGAAGTATTTCTTAGCGAAAATTTGTTTTTTCTAATTTTACTTAGGTTTTTGCAAAATCACAAACTTGTAAGCCGACGCAATTTTACCTCGGAATAGACTGTCGTCGGAAACAAACATTTAGGAACTATTACATGATGCAACATTCATTGTTTAGCTGCAGATATGATAAGCTGTCTGGTCGTAAACTTTTTTGTTGGTAATAATAGTAAATATGTTCTACAAAAAACTTGTAGAACACATAAAATCTTACAAAAACCCTAGAAGACAATTTTTTTAAAGCAGTTTGGATGGGACACGCGAACCAAAATTAATTTCACGCGAAAAACAAAAGTTAGTGCAATATTGACGGCGCAAGACGCAATTTAGTCGGTAGTTGCCTCCTTTCCACTTGTTTTCTTCCTCAGGCTTGGCCATCACGTTGAGGTGGAAAGGGTATGTGACCATTTCGTGACGTCACAGACTTTGCTCGCGGGATTTAAAATAAATCTCGCGCCGCCAATATTGGTCTAACTCTTTTGTTCGCGCAAAATTAATATTTTGACGCGTGTTCCAACTTAACTGTTTAAAAAAAACTGTTTTTCTGTTTAGGGGCCTTTTAAGATATTTTCTATTTGTTTTGTCGGGGAAATGTTTGTTTAATTTGTTCATGCCTTTTGTTGATTAGCCATATGTTCAAAAATAACTACATAAATATTGGTTTACTTTTTTGTTGTATTAATGAAACATTCAGTTAAATAAGTTCCTGTCAATGCTTATTTGGTTTGGTTCGGTTTGCCAACTTCGATCTAATACCCGTGTTACACGGGCACCCTTAACCGCAGTTAACTCACCTTTAGCTGCTCTTACGCTGCACCACAGTTACCGCACTCTACTTTCGGACTGCTATCTCAGAAGAAGTGAAGAGTGCGCGTGCACTGCTTGATGGGTGCTCAATTGATGCTCAAGCGCACGTGCGCCTAATAGCTTTGACTGCATTGACACAAAATGTTGTCCGCAACTACTGTGTGGTAACTGTGGCTAAGCGTAACTGCAATTAAGTGTGCCCGTGTAACAAGGAGATACATGCCTTGCACCTACGTCACATCGATGGCGTCAAACACCGGTATCCACCGTGCTGGTGGTTGACTCGACGGCCCTTCGCAGCGAGAGCAATGGTAAACTGAGCCGCGCTCGTCTGTGGCAATTACTACGTATCCCGACGATCGTCAGTTCGTTTCGTCGGTATGCCACGCGAGACAGAGTGGCTGTGAAGTTAGAGAAAGTACGAGCGGCAGGAAAGGGATGCGGCCGCGGATTACCGAGTTTGCGGGACGCATTTCGTAGCGGCGAGCGACGGCACTTTTCTACCGTTGTTTACGAGTTCGTGCACGCCTTTGCATCGGATTTTGCCCGTTCGTGGTGTAGATGGCCTCTGGCTTTCGTTACATCACGCTGTTTCCACGCTTCGAGCGCACCTTCGGGGCTCCCCGCCGAGCACGGGCGATTGTCGCGCCGCGAGCCCGGCCAGACGGCGATCGGTCGGCGGCGGCCCCCGTGTGCAAGCTCGCCGAGACGCCGCCGCAAGGGCATCGCGGTTTGTGCCGTCCGCGAGACGGTAACCTTTGCAAGGAGCGAAAGTATGTAGGCGAGCCGGTTAGGAAACATCATATAAACCCTGAGACAATGAGAGTTGTCTTGTCCGTTATTTGATTTATCCTTGTCTCACGGTTTAGATGACGGCAACCTTGTGTTCGTTGTTTACCAGTATTTCGCGAAATCGTAACAATCTTTCTACACGCGACTCCTACAGCTCCTCGTCAAAATTTTAAAAACGCAATTAGGCTTTTATTTTTTATTTTTTGGCGACACGATTGCATTTTGCGTCAAAACTTCGTCGGCGGCGCATCGAAACTTTCTGCTCGCAATCGCACCAATGCCGAAAAGTTCCGCACGTACTGGCTAAACGTCGTCATCGTAAGCTCGGTACGTTTTTGCAAGTTCACATGTAACACCACTAGTACGGTACCTTAGTTGAAAATATAGAGCATGTCAGCCAGTAGCATAACTGGCCAGTCCCCCGAGGTTGCCAAAGCCCCTCCCCCCCACGGAGCTCGCATTGGGCCCGATCGCTACCCTGCTCACGCAGAGAGGAGGACAAACACGACACAGATCTCCAGCTTGCCTGCACCCTTGCTTTTACTTGCTCACGCAGTCGGTCTTGCTCCGGGCACGGAGCAAAGGGGAGCGCGGACTATCTCCAACTTATATGCTTTCGGGAGGAATGTATTGTGGGGTAGAAAATGCTCAAGTATATAAGATAGTCAATGATTCTTCATTAATGTTTATTTGATGGGATGCGGAACTTGATCTCAGATATATAGATAACGGATATTTCGAAACATTTGTGGGGTGAAGGATGGCAATTTCAAGGCAAAGTATAACCAACTATCCTCATAGAAATACTTAGTTAAATCAAACTAAAGTGGACATAATAAAACGCACACATGGTGATAATATAAAACAATGTCAGTGATGGAAGGAATATTAAATGAATTGTAAAAACAATTGCACTGTAAGCAACGGGTGGCGCTGCGCTCACGCACGTTGCGTGCCGACGCTGCGCGCACTGCATTGCGTGCCGATGACTTCGATATCCACTACGTATACGAGCGCAACGCACACATCCTGGAGCATGACGCAGCGAAAAGCCTGATACTTCTTCGCAGTAAAAGCGCACTCCGGTGATACGTAGTCACGTTCTGATTGCCCTGCCAGCCCGCATCTTCCGCCGTCCTTGCCTGTTTTGCGATCACGGCTTCCTGGCCTACCCAGTATTTCTTGCTTCATACACCAGGCTAAGCGGCGCCACTAGGATAATAGCTTACATTTCAACAATGCAGCCTCCACTCCAAGGCATACCAAATGTTTCTTGATTCAGCCGCTAGATAGCGTCAAACCAAACACCATTGCAGGTTGCCTATAGACCAGTGTCCGAAATCATAGCCCCCAGCGATAAAATTGTTAAATAGCAATCCCAAGCGCAAGTCCTTGTGAAGAGAGGGGCTGCGCATAAAACACGATTTTGCTCTTACAGCACTTTTGGCATTGGTGTTGTTCTTGGAGCTTCGTTACTATGCCTTTCCGACAATCTTGCGCTATGATATGTGCAAAGGTTTTTACAAAAACGGAGTCGTCGAAAAGCACAGCCCCTCCCCCTTACCATGTCATTATGTCAGCATAAACAAACATGGTGGCGCCCATGAAACACAGCATACACTGGTCTAAAACTATCCTTGTGTTTTGTCTGGCGTTCACGCGTTGGTCATGTAGTGCTGCCTCAGAAAGCGTTAGGAGGTGTGTGCCGTGAGGAAGCTTTAAAGTTGGTGGGCCGCCACTACAACGACAGTGGAACAGTGAGCCACAACGCCCGAATTCCTGTAAATGAAGCCTTCTCCGTTTTCAAAAACGACATTGCAGCTTTACCTGTTTTATCTTAACAGCTCCTCGCCAATCTTTGCGTGAGCGTCCGTTCCGCCGAGTTCACGCTGCTTCGCTATTGGGGAAAGGGGGGGGGGGGGGGAGCGGGAGTGAAATAATACCATTGAACGCT
>JAZHYW010042334.1:0-10677 GCA_037355805.1 Ixodes ricinus | reverse complement strand
ACCTTATAAGAATTGGTTCACAGGGCTGAAACTTCGCATGCCCTCCCCACCTGCAAATTTCACAGCGATTGAGTGAGCAGTTCAAAAGTAGACATGCCCAGGAAGTGTCCCACTTAAGTCAATTTAGATCACCAACACGCCCCAGGCGAAAATCAGTCCACTTCCAGCTGGATTATGGAGCTGGACCTAGCTGGAATCCAGCTGGACCCAGCTGGAATCCAGCTGGACCGTCCTCATTTCCAGTTCCATAATCCAGCTGGAAGTGGACTGATTTTCGCCTGGGGCTCAAGTCTTTAAATATGCAAGTTTCCGGTAAGTCTTAAAACACCCTTCCCAGCACCTCCCCCCTCCCCCCCCAAAAAAAGGGGGGGGGAGGGTGAATGAGCGAATGTAGCTCACATATTACAATTTTAATAAAGAGAAACATACACAGAAGGTCGACACAAGCGTATCGTCTGTGTCGTCTTTCCGTGCATGTTTTGCTTGTTAATATATGAATTTGCTATCAACTACGCTCAACTCCAAATGTACCTCAGTTTCTAGTAATTTAGTGGATGTCTCGGCATAATTCTTTTAATTTTACATTTCGCTACATCCTGATGTTTGTGAATCAGAAATGATAATAAGACATGGGCTATAGATTCGCGTATGTGTCGGTACCCAATAGCCATCAGGCACTGCGCTGGTTTATCACCCATCATTGCATATTTTTCAGAACACGCAAATCCACAGAGTCGCAAAATAATAAACTCTCGAATAATCTCCCGTAAGCCTATTCGGCGAGCTAAATAGCCAGCATTATGATGCTAGCAGGGGCGGAACGCGACGACAATCCCAAGGAACCGGAAGTTGCTAAACGCCGCTCACCTATTGTTTACTATTCTTTTTACTTTCTTTTTTCTAAAAAAGTAACGCCCGTAGGCAGAATTTGTTTTTAATTCTTGAATCCAGACGTGACAGGAAACAACTACCACAATCATTTAACCGAAGTCCAAACATTGCTGCACGGCCCCTTCGAATGTAATAAATCTAATTTACCTGATTTGGGGGGAAAATATTTTTTTTTCTACTCCGTTATTAGCTAAAACTGATCTCTCGTTAACGAGACATTGCCACAGGTTAGCAACATTTGAACAAATTTAAAAATATGCCTAGATACCTTCTGCCGTGGTAAGAACCTCCCATTATTTAGTTGTAATGAGAGCAGGTGCACTCGTGTTCAGAAGTGCTTAGTATAGGGCTGGACAATTGGTCGATTAACCTACCAGTGGCGTCACGAGGGTCAACACGGCACCCGGGGCGGTAGTTCGCCGCGACACCCCCTCTGCCGCCCCCGCTCTCGCGTGGCCCGCCCCCCCCCCCCCCCCCCGCTCACGTCACGCGTAGCCCGCCGCGACAACCCCCCCCCTTCCCCGCTCCCGTGGCCCGTCGCGACGCCCCCTGAGCGCTGCACCAAACGAAGTACGTCACTGCTCCTGTACTTCGTTTCACACTAAGTCCAGGCGCAGCCGATACTGCGAGCTGATGGTACCAATCAGACAGAATCAAAAGGGCACCATCATGGTGTTTTGCCGAGTTTCTCTACGTGTTCTATCATCGCTGAACCAGTCACAAAGAAAAAAATTGACCGCATCTCCACGTGGTGAATGATGTTGGTTGGGGCGAAGCTCTGGTGGTGCTTGTCTGCGTAGACGCTGAGCCGCAGCATGCCGAGCCTTTCGTTCGTTTTCATCCATGTCAGAAAGAGAATGTGTGGTATGGAACGTGGTTGTATATGCAGTTGAGCATTTGACCGCAGCGCCCTGTCGTCTATAAACGTTCAGCCAATGCATGCAAAGTTTAACGCGATTATATACGCATTTGACCGCAGCGCCCTCTCCTGTATAGACGTTGAGCGGCTACATGCAACGTTTCATCCATGACAGAAGCCCTAGGTCTTGAGTTACTACCACATCTCAGAGCCCCCTACTCGTCCTGTCGCTGCGCAGATTTCAACATTTTGTTTCCATCATTTTTTTCATCTTTGTTTCTTTTCTTTTTTTTTTGCCCTACACGGGCACGTGAGCTCAAGAGCTCGTAATTTTTTTTTTTTTCCCTACACGAGCACGTGAGCGTGTGCTCACGTGCTCGTGAGCACGTGATCTCACGAGCAGAAGCACGACCACCCGACGCCGGCCTACGGCGGACGGACATACGGACATGGCTAGACCCTAAGGAGCTTCGCCCCTAAAACTTTAATCATTTCCATTCTGGCGAAGAAGGAAGAGCAGCGGAGCTGTAGCTTCTGTTCTCAGCGGTGCCTTTCCAGGCGAGCGATCTGCTCTTCTTTTGCAAGGGAATCTGAAGTACTCGACGCAGTGGTACTTTAGCGATAGCGGCCTGGCGGCGTTTGCGGAACCATTCGAGCTACTGAGCACATCGCCGCTCGTTCCGCTCCCGCTGTTCTTCCTGTGAAGAAATGTTGCCGCCATCTATGAGCGATGGCAGCAACCAGTTGCCTGTGTTGCCGAGGCTGGAAAGGTTGCCGCGATCTATGAGCGACGGCGGCAAGCAGACAACCGGCAAACACAACACTCTGGACAGCTACCGCCATCTATGAGCGACGGCGGCAACCAGAGTTGTGTCGACTCGGTGTCGACATTTGTTTGGTACCGGACACGATCCTGGCGAAACTAGCCACAGCTCCGCTGCAAAAAGGCCCCGTGACTTGCGCTTTTGACGCTGCTTCATTAATCCCATTAGCTCGTAGCGTCGGTTGCGTCTAGACTTCAAGCTGACTCCGAAGAATAGGCCAAGTGAGGAGAGCAAGCAGAGGGTTTTCACCGCCGAGCACCTGCGGCGATGCTCACGAAGCACTCCGGATGCGAAACACTTTTTTATTTTAATTTCATGATGCTCCGTTGCGTTCAGTCTAAGCGCCAAAACTGGATTGGAATTGTGTTAAAGCTTATACTTGTACCAACTAAATCTATTGGATAATTATCTATATATATATATAAAACAAAAGATAACGCGACGTGGCGACGCCATTTTATAGACGGCAGGGGCTCTAAACTCGTCAAACTCAAAGTTGGGGCCGAAGTTCACGGAACGCGCCGATTGGACTATCACGACGATGACTTCGCGCTTTTGTCGCCGGCGTCCAATCGGCGCTCTCCGCGAACTGTCGGCTCTAACTTTGACTTTGACGAGTTTAGGGCCCAGGTGGCTCGCAAGCGAAGAAAAGCCAGACATGAGGTGCGCAATCGGGCAACGTCAAAAGCCGTCGGAAATGCGGAGATAAGACGCCTGCGGATTCACTACGGCGTCGGCGACCAGAGTCTCTAACGTTGTTGTATGTGCGAATGCGAGGATTAATGCTTTATATGCGTTGTGTGCCGTGGTGTCGGGGAAATTATGGCGGAGAATCGACGGTTCTCATATTGTCCTTTCCAACCGACGAGCAACGGCCTATTCAATGGATGGCGGCGATTCCGGAGGAAGTAGTTCAAGTTGCAAGTTCTTCGACGGTATGTTGGTTTGGCAGATTTTTGTTTTATCCTTGCACACTCATACTTCCGATATGACAACGTGCCCAGACAATAGTATAGAAAACTACTCCGCTATTTTTTTTTCTTCCTGTATTCTCAAGGTAGTCATTTTTAGAAAGAATTGCCACTTCGAAATTGTTTTGACATACTTTGTTTTATCGTTCGAGTCACCTGCGCAAATTATTTTTCTTTGTGTTTTAGCCATTGCATTTGACATCACCGACTATGATTTAGCAGCACTGTCGTCCAAGACTACTATTCTGACATACAGAGCTGGAAACTTCGCCTCCGTGACTGTGAGAACACTCAAGTGCGAATACCGCAGAGAACATTTGGTTTCGGAGGAGACACGTTCTCACGATGGGTGCAGTGGTTCATCATCTGACAGATGCTTCAAATTGAGGGGGACTGCACCTTTCAACACAGCTGCTCGTCAGTGAGGTAATGCATGCTGAAGTTGTTGTGAACAAGCTTATGTCGTCACAGCACGTCACTCAGTTCTTGCAGTTACGTGATCAACGAAAAGATGTCAGGGACCCGACACTATAGCTATATACGCTGCAATAGTTCTAAGAGTTGGACATTTGTTCAAGGGTGTCGACAACCATTCTTCTCAAAATTGTCTGCAAGTAGAAAAATGATGCCTTAGGCAGAATGCAAGGTCTGCTCCAGCCAAAAAGTAAACGGCCGCCCACACTATACTTCGTTTCAGCTTGGGTCCAGACGCAGCCGATGCTACAAGCGCGAGCTCCGGGCTTCCAGCGTCCCTGCCAAGCACGCGCGCTCGTGCAGTACAGGCACTGTTCAGGGCCACACGCTCGTGCTTGTTGCATCGGCTGCGTCTGGACCCAAAAATAAAGTGTGAAGGAACCACGACATCTCTGTAGACCGACATACTAAAACCCGAAACAAACGGAGGCAAAAAGGAAGTTGTCCTATGCAGCGGCGTAGACTTTCCATTTTCCCGGGGGTTGGGCAGGCTGAGAAATTCTCCGGGGGGGGGGGGGGGGTACTGCGCGTTACCTTTTCGCCAGAACTGGAGATTGAAGCTAACGAAAGCACGCTGGGATTCCATTTGCCATGTATTATGTCAATAAAGGCAACGTGGGCGTTATTTTATTTACATGCCACTACTAGAAGCTCGTTACATGGCACCAGACATGTACACGTTACCCAAAAAAGTAACTATAAATACCGTTACTCGTTACTCGCTCAAAAAGTAACTAAATACGTTACTCGTTACCAGCGGCGTAGACTTCCTATTTTCCCGGGGCAGGCTGAGCAGCCTCGGGGGGGGGGGGAGGGGGGGGGGCGGGCGCGGGGGAAGGTGCTGCGCCGTGTTTTCGCCAGAACTGAGATTGAAGCTAACGCAAGCACGCTGGGATTCCATTTCCCACGTATTTTGTCAATAAAGGCAACGTGGGCGTTATTTTGTTTACATCCTACTACTAGAAGCTCGTCACATGGCACGTAAACGGCGTCTCGGAAATATTAATAAGAATAATAATAATAATGGTTTATTTGCCATGCCCACAAACAACCTAGCGTTCTATTGTGTGGTGCACAAACATGGGTAAAGTATTATACATTTAACACAAAATACAAATTATCAAAGACAAACTAACAACAAACACAAGCAAAAAAAAAATCGAGGCCCGCCCTGAGGGGGCTCTGCGCCCCCCTGGATTCACCAGGGGGGGCACGAGCCCTGTTGCCCCCCCATAGTCTACGCCTATGCTCGTTACCGATTCTCAAAAGGAACGCGTGAGTTACCTCAAAAGTAACGAGTTACTTTCCACGTTACTTTGACGACCAAATACTCAACTGTTTTTGTTTCATGGTTTATTGTTTTCTTTTTAGTAGTCATTTGTCGAAGTTTTCATCAGTTACGTTTCCCCGCTTCCTTGAAAATACATCTCCGGCGACGCTGAAGCGCCGTTCTACTGACGCGCTCGAAGGAACGGCAGTGTTGTGCTTCAGAAAGATCTGGTGAATCTTCGGGAACTGCGCCTTCATTGAGGACAGCGGGTAATGGGTTACGTGCCTTCCCGTGTTTGCAACCTCCGGGTTTACATTCGGTCCGTACCCGGTTTTAGGAGGTTCAACCAACGAACCTTATCTGTTCGTTGGGTGAAGGACATTCCCAGCAGTAGAGTTAAATACCGGAGCGTTTATCGCTGGACACACCAGTCGAACTGTTCGACTGACGTGTTCGGCATAAATGTTGCTGCACTGTCATACTGTTTAGTGATTTTTCGGGTTGCCCATCTGCCTTTGTCGCGATAGAGGCATACTCAGGCTAGAATAAAAACAAGGCCGTTTAAGCGGTGTTGTACACGTTACTTCTCAAAAGTAACGAGATACCGTTACTCGTTACTTGGCCGTAAAAGTAACTAAATACCGTTACTCGTTCCTTCTCTACAAAAGTAACTAAATACGTTACCTGAAAATAGTAACTAGGTACAAGTAACTCGTTACTTGTAACGCGTTACGTACATGTATGCATGGCACGTAAACAGCGTCTCGGTAAGGATCATGGCCCGGGCCCGGGAGGGGGGCTCTGACCCCCCCCCCCCCCCGAACTCACCAGGGGGGGCACGAGCCCCGATGTCCCCCCGAAGTCTACGTCTATGGTCTCATGAGACGGACTATATATTTTGTCACGTTCATTTACTGCGTTGTTACGCGTAGTCAGTCACATATTATTTTTCGTGACTTTATTAAAATACTTTTGTTTTAAATAAAACAAATGACTCCTCAGTTAGCGAGCCGTCACTTATTTTTGCATATTTTAAATACAAAAGTGGCCGTCCAACTTGTGGTCGGAGGTCGAGATCGTGGTGTTACATTTATTTTATCTTTCAGAAAACTACCTGGAAGGCTCTAGGTGTAAAATACCATTTCACATATTTTCTAGTTGTGCGGCAAGCATGGACGTCAAAAATATATCTTTAATTAAAGTATTTGTGATTGCAGAGTGGCGCTTTGCTTTTACAAAGAAGATTATAGGTTAAATAATTGTGGAAAGGGTGTAGTCGCAAATATTTATCACAAGTGTTTTCAGTCGTCGTAACTTCATAGACAAGCTGTAGAAGTTAGAGTTGTTATATGATCTTCTAATCTTAAAATACTCTAGTTCAATTAATTACGTCGTCGTCACGCACGGGTAAGGGACATTCGCAATATTGCCAATCAAAGCTACAGGCCGCTCCGTCAACGCATCGGTACAGCGAATTGCCCAGCGCCCAGCCGACTCGCTTTTCCGCTCGCTGGCCTAGCTACAGTGACGTCACGGAGCGGCCTCACAGGCTCCGGCGTTTTCGTTATGGTCCCCGATTTGCCTGAAAATTTACTAAACACACCAACAGACATGGCCGAAATAATATCCCAAATATTAGGTCAAAATACGTTTTTCGCGAAAGTGTTTAATTTATTATTTTGGTACTCACCGAATTATTTAAACTGAAAGTCTCCACTGGTAACAACGAAAAAGTGACGCCAGCAGCAGGCAGAGGTTCGCTCTTTGGAATATGTAACCCAACCAGTGTTGGACAAAATACTCGATAAAAGTATTTACAAGTACCTGCTTCATTAAGTATTTAAAGTGCTACTTAAGTTACTTTCACCGTAAAGTACCTTGAGTAGAGTGCACATACTTAGAAATGTAATTCAGTTACTTTTGAAGGTACTTCCGCATGGCGTAAATTGTATCGACGTCTGTGACAAACATAATTATACAGTTGCGCAAATCTGGTTTACCAGAATGGTTTATTAGCACGCGACAGCGCAAAACGGAAAAACAAAACAAAAAACATCGTAGGTGAGGGATATCACTGACACATTATACAAAACATTTTTGGGAAAAAAAAGATTGCGTCAGCTATATTGACATCGCTGAATATTACGTCCTGCGGCGTACCTTAGACGCATCGTTTGACTACAATCCATATTCCCTATATGGGCAGTTCACTATAAACGAACTTGGGATACGGATATGAGTGAATGGATAGCATAGAGAACCCACATAGCCACGGCAGTGGTCGCACCTTCTTCAAGTAGGTTGCGTTCAGAATGACACTCAACGTTGGGGGATGCATTGTTGGCATTTTCAGAGGTCATCCCGCTCGTAGTTCGTTTACTGTCCTGTTCTCTGCTTATCAATGTTCGCTTACAGACAGTGTTCGCGAGAGCAATAAAGTGACGGTCTCTCGACAAACGAAGAAAAAAAAATCTTTGACGTTTTATTGTAGCGGGATTGGATATTCAACAAGGAAAAAAAGTGTCTTATGTGTCCACCTCTCATTTTCTTCTATTTGTTATTTTCTTGGCACTGAAGTCTGCATTGTTGTCGTGGGTTGTTTCCCGTTCTAGGTTGCGCTTCAGTGTAGGTATCTTTACTTCCGTGAAACGACCCCTTCTGTTTGAGGATTTTTTTTTTTCTTGGGGGGGGGGGGGGAAACTCTTGTGAAACAAAAAGTGACAAAGGAAAGACGAGAGGAAAACCTTCGTTCTATGAACTTTGGGGTGAAATACGAGTCGCAATCGGCACAAGCGATATTTTCACGAGCTCAATCCAAGTCACCGTAGCTTATCGAAGCTAGCGACGGGATTTGATTGCTGGAAACAATATCCACGTTTGCTGGTGCCGCGCCCACGCTACTTCATACCGAAAAACTCGGAAAATGCGGGATGTCAAAAATGTATCCGAGATAATGAGTACAAGATACTCGTAAGTGTAATTAAAATAGAGTATCAAATACTCTCGATCAAAAATATTTGCAAGATACCAAGATACTTCAAAAAGTATTTAAAATACAGTATCTTTAGTTGAGTATTTGAGAAAGGCACAAGTCTGAACCCAACTGACTCCAATCAGTTTCATGGTGTCAAATGAATGCTTTGGAAGCTCGGTCCAGCACCCCGTGCAACAGCACGTAACTATAATGCTCGGCATTTGTTACGTGCGTTTGCCTGTTCGACTGCCTGCTCGCTCGACTGGCAACCCTGCCTGCCACTGACGCCACGTCACTGAAAATCGCGGGTATATTTGCATGTTGGTTTTCGCATCATTTTCATTTGCCGATTTCTCAAAAACTATTTCGAATTTTGCGATACTAGACAGCATACCGGAAAAGATAAAGGCTGTGGATTCAGAAAATATAGTTAGTTGGGGGTAGCTTAAAAAATCGCCGGAGTACCCCTTTAACGCTACCCCCTATCCCAAAATTTTGTCCGTCGCTCTGTCCGTCCTTGCATTTTCCGCTAAATTTAGCGAGGAAAGTGGCGTCACGTGACTTATACACCTCGGGGAAACTGACGTCACGTGACCTATACGTCAACTCATTTTCCCCGCTAAATTTAGCGGGAATATTCACGTCTTGGGGCCAAAACATCAATTCAGTTTCCCCGCTAAATTTAGCGGGGACTTGACGTCACGCGACGTATACCCGAATTCAGTTACCCGCTAAATTTAGCGGGTAAAATCACGTTTTGTGACCCTGACTTCAGTTCCCGGCTACATTTAGCGGGAAAATTCACGTCTTGTGATCCAGACACCAATCCAGTTTCCTCGCTAAATTTAGCGGGAAAATCTACGTCACGTGACCTGACCTCACGTGACCTATACAACCATTCAGTTCCCCCGCTAAATTTAGCGGGAAAATATACGTCACGTGGCACCAATTTCTCTCACCGATTCCCTACAATGCATTTCTTGCATTACATGACTTTGAAGGTTGTGGTATTCTCGCTCACCGCTTGTCCGGAGAAAGGGGCCAAGTCAGGATGGAGATATCTTTATTCTTCGAGCCCGGTGTTGCGAACCCGCATGGTGAACTGTCCTGTCACCCTAGCCACGCGCCTCGCGCCCGTGCCTTGGCCCCGCGCTCCCGCATCGTCGCCAGAGTTCTCGGTGTCCAAAATCCCCACAAAGTAAAAATTAAGCTGCCATTTTTTTTTTTACATCGAGGTTCAGGCGGCGTTATACTCTGTTTTCACCTTATGATGTACCACGAGAAAAGGCTAGCAAGCGCGAGCTCCTGCTTTAGGGGCACATCTCTGCGGCACAAGCTCTCGTGCGTTAAGAGCAGCTCCCAACGCTATGAGCTCGCGCTTGTAGCCTTCTCTGCAGGTACAACATAAGAGGTGCGGATGTTGACAGAAAACTCCCCATTGGTCGTGGCAAGTATGAATAAATAAGAATAAAAAGAGGAGGCAACCAGCGTGATGCCAGCCTTCAATTGGCATTATTAGATAGTGAGGTCCTGATCCCTTGCTATCATCCAGACATGTACACGCTACCCAAAAAAAGTAACTAAATACCGTTACTCGTTACTGCCCAAAAGTAACTAAATACGATTACTCGTTACCGATTCTCAAAAGAAAGCGCGTGATGTTACCTCTGGCAACGAGTTACTTTTCACGTTAGTTTGAAGACCAAATACACAACTGTTTTGTTTCATGGTTTATTATTTTCTTTTAGTAGTCGTTCCACGCTCGCCTGTCGAAGCTTTCATCAGTTATGTTTCCCCGGTTCCTTGAAAATACGATTTCTGGCGACGCTGAAGCGCCGTTCTACTGACGCGCTCGGTGCTGAACGGCAGTGTGCGCTTCAGGAAGAGCTGGTGAATCTTCGGGAACTGCGCCTTCATTGTGGACAGCGGGTAATGGGTTATGTGCCTTCCGTGTTTGCAACCTCCGGGTTTACATTCGGTCCGTACCTCGGTTCTAGAAAGTTCAACCAACGAACCTTATTTGTTCGCTGGAGTGAAGGACATTCCCAGCAGCAGAGTTCAGTGCAGCAACGTTTCATCGTGCTGGACACGTCGTCGAACTGTTCTGACTGACGTGTTCAGCGATATACGTTGTTGTATTGTCATACTGTTTTGTTTTTCTGGTTTTTGCATCTGCATTTGTCGCAATAGACAGATACTCAAGGCTAGAATGAAACAGCGCCGTTTAAGCGAGCTAGCTGTACATGTACTCCTCAAAAGTAACGAGATACCGTTACTCGTTACTTGAGCCTTAAAAGCAACTAAATACCGTTACTCGTTCCTTTCTGAAAAAGTAACTAAATACGTTACTCGTTACCGAAAATAGTAACTAGGTATGAGTAACTCGTTAGCTGTAACGCGTTACGTACATGTGT
>JAZHYW010042332.1:0-12392 GCA_037355805.1 Ixodes ricinus | reverse complement strand
CAAGCGCCCGGCAAGCCGGCGATTCTTGTCAGAAAATATAGCCCTTGAAGGGCCCTTTTTGGAGAGGAGAACCGCGCAGATTCCTTCTCCGCAACCTTTTTCCGGCGCAGCAAAAAGGCGTCCGCAATCGCTGCGCGTTGCCAGTGGAGTCAATGCGCCGGGCAAACATTGTAAAACAATGAGGCGTGCTCCTTTTCCGCGGTCTTGTTTGGTGGATGCTTTTCTGGTCATCGTCGTCGGTTCCAGCTCGTCCATGGGGACGGGCTTATCTTGGAGAGTTCTTCGAGGCGGATTAACGACGGCCTGTTCAAGCCAGGCGGGCAGCGAACCTTACTCAGGAGCTTAAACGGAAAACCTCTTCCCCCGTTTTAATTCCAACTGGCTGTTGCGGTCTATCGTCGGCTCATGCTAACAAAACTAGTTCGAAGTGTCTAGCGTTACGTCCGACGTATCTCAAGTTACGTCCGAATCTCCGCCTTCCTAGGTTCACGGGGGAGAGAGGAGGGCGGGGGGAGGGTTAGGTATACGCTTTTCAGTGCTCCGTCCGGACGTAACGCTAGCCACAGCGAAACTAGTTTCGTTTATTGATGAGACTCAAACATTTAATCCCGGACACTCAATTTTACTCCCGCATTATCAGTTATCTCGCACCCGTTTATTCCCCCTTTAACAACATACCCTCTGCCGTTAAAAATAATATAGCCCACCCAATAAGACTATGTTAAATATGAAGCACTTGCGCATATATTTATATATATTTAAATAGCGGAATCTTCATTCCAGATCTTTACGAAAAATTAGGAGACCCACGTGCGACAGTCATTCATCAGGAGGTGGTTTATGGCACTGCCTTAGGCTCCCAGCTGTTTGATTGGAAACTACATGTTTTTTCTTCGAGGATTATTTTAACGTGATGTTGTTCAAATCTAGTTCATGAATCTACAGCCAAAAATCAAAACAAAATGCAACAGCTACCACCATTGCGAGCAACGAAACCTTTCACAAACTGGCCCCACGCCTCCCATAGTAGAGCGATCCTCTTTCCGAAAGCAGAGCAGCATGTCGCGCATGAATCCACTCTTCAGGTCCCGAGACACGAGCCCGAAAAGGGCCATTTTTCAGCACTCCAGGCATCAGCAAACTATACGTGCACGTCGCGTGAACGCGGCTCGCTATAAAAGAGAGTGCGAGACAACGCAATCCCATCTCCGGCCCAGGCGTCCGCTCTCAGCTCTCGCGAGTGTATTCCTAGAGCGCGAAGACAGTACATCTATCTCGACCAGCTGACGCAGACCCGAGAAGAAATGTTCCTTCCCAAGCGTAAGTTTGCGAAACGTGTTGTCGCCTTCCGCATAGTTCATTTTGTACGCTGATGCGCGCCGAAAGCAGTCTCTGAAGTGTAAACATCAAGGCACTCCATGTTCGCTCTAAATAAAGTAAATGCTCTTGATACACTGTACACACACAAAAAAAGAAGACGTTTACAATATCCTAAAGTGCCGAATCGGAGCGCAGCTCTTGAGGAGAGGAGGGAGGGTACGCTCCTCCTCCCCTTTATACCCTCTTCTCCTCCTCTCCTGCTCCCCTCCCATTTAGCGGAACATTTTTGCTAAATTTCCCGCTTGAGTTTTGGAAGTGAAGTATTTTCACTAAATTAGCGGGGAAATTCCCCCTGCTAATTATATTAAGAAATTTAGCATAAATTTTCCCTCTAAATTTAGCGGGGAAATTTACCCATAATGGCAACGCGCGGAGACGCCCGCTTGCATTATCACCATAATACAACGCGCGCGGTGCACGCCAACGGCGACGCCACATCGAACCGAAGCGGGCACCCAAGAGCTGCGCTCTAAAAAATCGTACATCGATTGAAGTTAGGTACGCCCCAACTAAAGTAGGAATTCCTCAGCACAGTGTAGATGACTCCAGGTAATCGACGACTTCGACCGTGCGACCTGTGTTTCGGCGCTGGCTCCTCTGACGGTAATTAGTTGTATCACTCTGTGTAAAATCCCGAGCTAGACTCCAAAGACTTCTTGTCGTTGCATGGCGCTTTAAGTTTTTTTCATCAGGGAATGCTATCGATCGACAACTGGAGGATTACACGTGATAGTATACTGAAAGCACAAAGGTAGAGTTTCCAATGGAATATATAATTATTTACGCGTGGGCGCTCTAGCTATCAATCATCGCGGATACAGATATATAGGGGAAGATAATCCAATAAAACACAAATACTTTCCATCACTGGTCAAGAAACCACAACACATTATGCAAGTGAGTTTGCTGCAACTTCATTGGGTAGCTGGTCATTGCCGCGTTCTCGACCACTATTTTGCTTTTTTAGCGAAATACGTGCTCACGGACTGTCAGGAAATAACCGATTCCCCAAATCAAATCTTTTACTGTTTGGTGATTTAAGTTTTTCCTGAAATTAACTCGCAGTTATTAACAACTACATCACAAAAATTCTATAACTTCACTGACGCACGAATGTTCTTCAGTCTCATTCAAGTGATTGACAAGCCTACACGCGATTATAATATCCTTGATCTGGTTCTTGTTTCACCACCCGATCAGCCTGTTAAATCTACTGTTTACATACCTGGTCTTACCGATCATAGCATAATAAATGTGTTTAATAACTTTGCCTATGCTAGTGAAGTTACCGCGCCTAGGTTATTCGTGACTTCAACAAAGCAAATTATATTAGTATTATTAATAAGAATTCTACCTTTTTTTCTTTTTTTTTACACTTTTTCTACTTTACAGGTCTCAGCAAAAAAATTTTAAGGTCTTTTTTTCGCCGCAAAAATAAACTTACGCATCCTCGAACGCTCATTCTCGGTCCAAAGGTAGAACTAGAGGTCACAACAAGATGCCAAAGTTTCAGCCCGATCCGATAACTTAATAAAAAGTTAAAAGTGATTTTCTGAAAACTTCAATGGGAAAATGGAGCTTATTTTTGCCTGTTTTCGGTTTCTGGTGTCATAAGGCCCCAAGTACTCGAAAACTCCATCGGCCGCCATTTTCCCATTGAAATTTTCAGAAAATCACTTTTAACTTTGATTCAGGTATTAGATCGGGCTGAAACTATGGCATCCGCTTGTGACCTCTAACGCGACCCTTGGCGTGTGAATGAGCGTTTGGCGATGCCTAATTTATTTTTGCGGTAAAAAAAAAATTAGGTTTTTTTTTTGTTACGTTTTGTATTTATTAGTTTGTTGACGACTGTTTATTAAATAAACAAAAAGTAATTGACCTGGACAATTTATATGTTCCACTGTTACGTATTGACGGGGGTTCTGGTAGATCGCAGTATAATGAAAGGTTGAAGCACTCAATTACAAAAAAACACCATCTTCGTCGAGCGAAGATGGCGTTTTTTTGGCCCTGACACCATTTTCACAAAGCTACTAGCAAAAACCAGAAATATCCCTACTCTATTTCTTTAGTTAATCTTTAACTATCATTGACAGAAGGCTGCATTCAGATGTACTGGAAAATAGGCCGCATCATTCATGTCTCACAAAAGCGATGATCGCTCGATCCTGGTAATTATCGTCCCATATCGCTACCTTGCATCTCATGTAAAATGTAGAAATTTATTATCTACTCTAACAATATGAATCACTTAACCTGTAAAAACTTCTTCTTTCACAATCAGCACTGTTTTCATCAGGGTTATTCTGCGATGTAGAACTATTTGAATTGTCTCGGGATCTGAATACTAGCCTTGATTCAAAGTCACAAATCAATGCCAGCTTCCAAGATGTTTTCAAAGAGTTTGATCGTCTTCCTCACCTCCGTCTCCTCTCAAGGCTGTATCGACTCAATATAGATTTTTTAGTTATTACTTGAATTCGCCGCTTGCGAATCCAAGTAATACAAGCGTGGAAATACGACGAGGTGTGATAAAAATTTAAAGCCGTTTACAGCTCCTGTAGCAGCGGTGGATTAGACGCAGCTCTTGGGGAGGAGGAGGAAGGGTACTTAGGGGAGGATATACCCCTCTTCGCTCCTCCTCGCTTCATCCTGCCTGCTACCCCTCCCTCCGAGCAGCGTCGCCTGTCGCCGTTGGCGTAACCGTAAGATCACGTGACCCTCGTAACGTCACGCGACCCTCGTGACCTCACGGGCTCACGTGATGTCACCGGGGTCACGTGACTTCACCAAGGGGTGACGTGACCTCCGGTCACGCCGACGTCGACGGCGTGTGCCGCTCAAGCCGGAAATGGGCGCCTAAGAGCTGCGCTCTAAAAGTTCCGGGACTGATTTGGTAGCGTAAACAGAGAGGGCAGCACAGTGATGCGCGTGCAGCGGTCGAGGAAGGAGACCACCGCGTCCCGTTATATTAAAGGGTAGCGCTCAGTGAACATTTGGAGTAGGGTGCCTACATGTCTGTCTGTCTCAGGGTAAAGACATCCATTGTTGCCCTGAATGTGCCAGCGCGTGACGCTCTCGCGCACTCGGTGCGTGACTTGGGCGGTAAAATGGCGTCTATGCATGAGCCAAGGCTACGCGCTCGAGCTCAGTGACACCGGATTGCGCGCACTTCAAAATGCATAAAATACGATTGAGAGAAAAAATGGCTGAGATGTCACCACTCAAGAAACAGCACGCGTGTGTATGAAGGCACTCTGATTTGGAGCTAGCGCTACACGAGTTTTGTGACCACGTGCACGGGCACAATGGCGATTTCACGATAGACTGTAAACCAGAGCTAGAGCGATCATCAATTCAACGTTTTCGCTTTGAAATTTAAAATAAATTCTGCGAATTTAGCTTTGGCTGGAGTCTCAGCTTAGGGTTGAACGGAATATGGGCTTTTCCAAAGAAGGGCTCCTGAACGGTTCCATTTTCAGTGTTCGTGCGTATAGCGCGTGATTTGCTCGCTTCCCGAAGTGACCAGCATGCCCGTGCTGGGCTGAGGATGTCACACGCTGGGCTGATAAATTGAAAATATTGGAATGGTGTATAGTGGTAGTCTTATTGAAGACCGGATATTCGCTTCATGTTCCAGATTAAAAAAAATGTTTTCGCTGGTCAACATCATCAATCCAAACCCCAAACCACTTTTTTCAAGAGATAAGTGAGCACTTGACGAAACAGTGTTTGTAATTATTATGACAGTTGCAACAAGACCGCCCCATTTGGCACACCATTGTCCAGAAGCTTGTTTCTGGTACACTGAGCACAGGAAACAAGCCATACGGTGATGCTCTTTGAGAAGGAGTGAATGGATGATACCAGTGTTGTCGTCTGCTGTGTCTTGCTGAACCCGAAACTTATTGCTAACGCTGTGTACAGCAAGCTCGTACCAGTCCCAAGCTCGATAAAGAAAGCACGTTCTCTGTGTAGCAAAAAGATTGACAGGCAGGTTGACGCCTTTGTAAAGCAAATTTTCTTTTTACTTTGCCTCAGGCTTAAAAAGCTATTTCATTACTAGGATAATTACTGTTCAAAGCAAGTAACTGAAGCCCTACAAACTTTAATTAAGAAGTAACGGATACGAGTCATGAATTGTGGTGTAGTGGCTAGTAGACAAGCCAGACGGTTGTCCATGCTATTAAAACACCATTCTTACTATTCCAATTAGCAGTTCATTGTAGTGTTTTTTTTTATCTTCTATTCGGGTCGGGCAATCTATATCTCGATTTGCTTGTCAGATTTGAGTTGCATTGATTTTGAATGCTCGCAGCATTTCGACTGTAGTTTGTATAGCCTAAATGTAGCAAGCGTTCAAAACAGATGCAGCCTAGTACACAAGATGCACAAAGAACACAGATATTCAGCATATTCTTCTTTTATAGAACACTCGTAAAAATAACAGCAGATGACGTTTGGGGACCAGGACGGCTCGTGTGCGGCCTCTCACAAAATTCGGCCGTGGTGAACTATCGCCTGATGTTTTCTGTACACATAGCGTTTTCTAACCCGGTTGAAGTTTATACACGTCTTAATGAACTGTGCAATCTCAAGCAGTAGGCGACAAAAAGTAGCAGCGGGGTGTATGTGCCGAGACGGTCTCAACGAAAAAAAAAAAGCGGAGAAGGCAGGTTGAAGTAACTTTTTGTAGATTCGAACACACTGCTCACAAGCCGGGGTCACACTGCTTACACATTATACAAAGGAAAGTTTGCATACAGATTCGAACGCCAGTAACCGCGAGATCCGTGCTTCGAATGCCGCATGGCAAGGAGAATCCTAGCACTAGGCACTCGAACCACGGATATTCGCGGTGACTCATGTTTGCAGACTGTCGTTTGTATAATGTATAGGCAGTGTGACCCCGGCTATAGAGTTCCGTCATTAAATAGACCAGCTGTTATGCGTCCTAAACTAATCAAAAATACAAACGAGTCCATCCACAGCAGGGCACAGCATAGTGCATGATAAACATTGCCCTGCGCTGGTGCGAGACATTTAACTGGGGCTGAAGTATAAACAGCCCAGGTTCATTGGCAACGCCGATCAAGTTCGGAACCTGATGCTATGATAAGGTGACAATGCGTGTGCATCTTCAGCGTAGCAGCCATGAACCTAACCCACAGCCAGTTTTCCAGCCGCTTCGCACTCAATTGAATTTTGCCATATCCGTCAAAGACCGATGATGGTTTGCTTGTATTTGTCATTTGTAATTTTAAGTTACTTGTATCCTGAAAAACGTTGTCCCTCCGTATTCCCACGTTCTATGAAGTTTGTTTCTGCGCAAAATTCGAACCCGTTCAAATATTATAGGAGGGCCATTAATGTAGTACTCATTTGATTTGTGGCTGGAAGCGGACAAAAAGGAAGGCATAAGGATATAAAATGAAGTATTATTTTCCAGCCAGTCGGGAGGGTAATAATATTTGTAAGAACATGTGCTCTCCTACTTAGCAGCGGATGAATAAAATGTAAAACGACAAAACGGACATGAAATACACTCAGCCACGCAGCCACTCACAGGAAGGGCAGCTGTCGGCCGAAGGGTGAAGTTGACTTCAAAATGGGTAGGCCTGTTGCCTTTTTTCGCAAAGTTGTCATTGGAGATTGCAGCATATGCCGCAGTTATGTCGGAGGTGTAAAGTAGCCAGCGGCGATATATAATGTAAGTTTCTGCATCAGAAGGGGTCATGTAGACGAAAATGCCGAAGTGCCCGCATATGACCAAAGATGGGTGCAAGCTATTACAGCCCACTGGGAATCGCCTTAGTATTCAACGCCACACACAGGTCTGCCGTGACCGACAAAGATGGAATTGTTCCACACATTTGCCATCAGAAGTAAGGACGCTTCCCTTCAAACGGGTTGATAATTGGCCCCACTATGTTTCCTAGCCAGCGTCATACAACCACAAAAGCAAAAGATAATAGTGACGGGGTGAGGGGCCTGAGGGCACACTTACCTACGTAGCATCTTTGGCAATTGCCTTTCGACTTTCTTGTTGCATGCACCATACAGCATCAGCCTGTTTTCGTTAAGCAAACGCAGAGCCCGCTAGCCCCACCCTCTCTTCTTGTCAATCGAGGCGGGCTTGAAATATCTTGAAGTTATTGATTTTATTATGTTTGTTTCCACTTTTCGTTTTACATGGTACTGAAAGACGCTTAGTATTGGTCTTTCATATTCAGATTAGATTAGATTCAGATCATCTTATTTTCAAAACAGTCATTCAATTATACAACAATTGTTTGGACCCATAGCAACTGTAGGCTTGCATTGGGTCCAATCATAAACTTCGTTTCACAGTGCGGCACGTAAGCTGTTACAACGAATACATTTACCTTAAGTACATGATGACATGGTTACAATATCGCACTTCAATGTTACAAAATAGGTTTTTTAATGACTGCAACAAGTTAGGTTTCTGCTTTATATCCGTACGTATTGCATTCCAGATCAATGCATCGTTAAATTCAATGAGACTTTGACGATATGCATTTTTACATAACGGTAGATTAAAATGATTATTAATTACGGCCCTCGTATGTCTTATTGGGCTTTTAAACAGACTTAGGGGCATTGGCTCATTAGTAGCTATAGTTTTGTGTATTATTTAAGCTATTTTTAATTTGTATACCAAGCGTATAGGTAGCACGTGTATTGATTGAAATAAAAGTCGGCTTCCATTAGTAATTCTCGAAAATGAAATAGTTCTTAACTCACGTTTCTGTAGACGATTAACGGGATCTAGGTACGTAGGATAGGTACTTCCCAAGACTCTGTGCAAAAGGTAAGCTGACTGTGTACAAACACGTAGTAAAGAATTAGCAGAATACTTAAATCAAAACATTCGCGTGCCCTTAGTAAAGTATAACATCCATATGCAGCTTTGAAAAAATACTATTAATCTGACTTTTCTAAAGCATATCTTATTAAACAAGAACACCAAAATATTTGTAGCGAGAAACATGTTGCAGCTCTGTATTATCCAGGTAAATTGCCAGCCCATCGTAGTATTTTTTTTTCTTGAAATGAAACATTGTATTTAGTTTTCAGTAGGTGCCCACACGTTAATGCATCGAAATATTTAAACTGGTATTTCTTTTTGTTCTCCAATGTCTCAATTCCAAACATCTGAAGTCAACTGATGTGATAGCTATTATAATGTCGGGATATTTCACGCGGTTCAATGCACAGCTTAATTCCTGCAACATCAAAAACGTTATAAATCATTTCCTTCGCAAGAGATTCGCGCAATTGGGTAGCTCTTGTTTTTCTGCCCGCTTCAAATTTTTGTCGGCTTTAAAAACAAGAACTAAAGAAGCTTCGTTAACTAAATATTACATAGTTACTCTTGAAGTCGAAAAGATATGTTCGACTGATATTTGGTGAATGGAAGCCGTCTTTTCTTACAAAACCACCGCGACAAAATGTCTCGCAGTCGCCGTTTCTGTCGGGCGGATTGAGTGTGTACGAACTTACAGAGCCGGCTATAGTTCGGATCTAGGCACAAATATTGACGCGAGTAAATCAAGCTGAAGTTCTTATACAGCGCTTTTTAAACGTTCTGACGTACTTTCTCTGGAAAGTAAGGAAGAAACTGGGAACTCACGTTCAACAAGTGTCGATATTCCAGTGTTAGACACAGTAGACGATATTTCCAACATGGGCGACGGAGCATTCGGGCTACATCCGGATCATTCGGGCCGATGATGACGATAGGGTGGACTGGAGGAAGGTATTTGTCAAAGAGCTCATTGGTGTTTTCTGCGTCTGTTGCGCGTAAGGCAACGAGGTATAGGCACTTAGAGCGATAAACTGGTATCCCGTTCAGAAGGCAAAAGTGTCCCCCACTTGGATATCGCCGTGCTGTACAATTTTGACCACTGGACACGTGACCGTACAAAATCCTGAGGCTTTTACGCAAAAACTGAGCCGAGATTTGTATTGCGATCGCTGTAAAAAACATGATAAACTATGTTTTTAATACTGTTAGCCCCAGAAATCAGTGTCTAGCTCTGATAAAAACTCAAAATACAGCACCGCGGCTGACGGCATCTAGAGGAGGCCTTACGAAGTTGCCCGAGTTTTGTCGTCAAAGCACATTTAGGAATTAAAACAAGCGAAACATAACTTATCTCGTCGGTACTGTTATTAAAGATCAATAAGCAATGATTTGTGCGCGGTACATCGTTAAAATCTAGACGTAAAAGTATAAGGTCACGTGTGTAGTGGTCAAAAATGTGCAACATGGCGGCGGCCAATTGGGAGTCACTTTCAGCTGCCAGTTTATCGCTCTGAGGCCCTGCACCTCGTTGGCGTAAGGGCTTGTATTCGTGAACAAAAACAACATTCTTGCGATCCCAGGGGATACTGATGACTGTTTATTCCTTGTTGATCGTGTAATTTTTTACTTCGACTCACTGCAAATCGGGTGTATTTAACCACCAAACATTACCCAAATACACCCTTTTTGCCAAAAGTGTACGTTAGCGTGTGAACCCAGCAGATCCTCTTTAAAATGTTTTAAAGGAAACATAAACAAGCGACCTTCGTCAAACTTTAAAGAGATGAAACTTCAAAGGGCTGAGCCGCCATCAACGACGTCCATTTTTAGATCCTGACTGCCACGCTCACCGCCGTCCAAAACATGCTCGACAGTTTCCTGCGTCACCCCTAACCCGTCGCTTCCCTTCCCTCCAGTTCCTCTACAGCTGATAGAAGCAGGCGGACAGCACCAAGACTTACACAGCGAAACGGCAACAAGCGAGACGCATAAATCGCCTTCTTTTTTTCTTCTTTTCTTTGTCCCACACCTGCCCTGACTACTGCGCAGTACATAAGTTCTCGGCCGAATGAAAGGAGCCACCGGTGCCGCCACACTTTTCTGTTACCCTCCCATACCATCACACCCGCGCGTTATGCGATCCACGTGGTCTGCAATGTTCCATAAATCCTCGAAGAGCCTGTCGCGACGTAAATCTGCCAGAACGAGGAGTCGGCGCCGGTGCTGCATACACCGATCCATGCGAGCCATCCTCTGCGGGCGCGCGCGTGTGCATGTTGTACAGCGGAAGTGGCTAATGGTCCTAAGAGCTTCCGGGGTTTCTTGGTGCGCCGCACGCAAAGCTCACTCATCTCGCCGCGTGCCGTGAAGAAAAAAAAAAACATTCAGCGCAGGGAGGAAGAAGGAGCGCAGGGCCAAGTTTTCTTTTTCCAAATGATCCCCTACCAATAATGGAGCTTCGTCGAGATTCCTCGGAACTTGAAGGTCTTCCAGACAGACGTTCCTTTGAAAGATTCCAGAAATGCGTGGAGATGGGGCTTTCGTCTAGCCGTGTTTGTCTAGAATTAATAAAGACTACAGAGGCGAAATAAAAAGGGCGGACGGACTTGATGGCCGAAGATATGGCATAGAAAATTTCTGCAGCGTTCGTGCAACCAATCAATCAGTTTATTTTTTCTTTCAAGGGGTACATACTCCTTGCAGGGCACGTAACCGAAGGGGGAGGGGGGGGGCGGATGGGGCCCACCTCCCCCCCCCCGAAATCTTTCATTTTGCTGGGACCTCCTCTCCCCCTCCCCCTCATACAGCATATTGTCATGGGCGCCCCCCCCCCCCTCCCGAAACAAAATCCTGGCTACGTGCCTGATTCCTTGAAATGGTACCTTGGCGCAAAAGGCGATGGTGTCGCCTGACTTCAAAGCTGCGAAGTATTGTATATGAAGCGAATTTCAAGAAATGCTAATTGCTTCATCCGACCGCGCTGTAAAGCAGAGAAGATTACAAACCAGACGTGGCAGATTTCGTGGGTAGGCGGCTTTCCATCACGAGCGTTCGTGTTGTCAAGATACTATATTCCTGAGCGAGGAGCGCGTGGTTAAAGCTTTGATGCACCACCATGTAATGTCAAATGTAACTCCGTTATTTCTTCCACGTAATATACGCCACTTGATTCTATTGCATGTTCCAACAAAGTGTCTACACTTGTTTCGTAATTCAGGCGTGAATTTCATGAATCAATTCGATTTGATTGAGGGACCCTCAGATCCGCCCATTCTGAGTAACGCCATGTTTGAAAGTGTTAGTGACGTCGTCAGTCCCCTTATCTGCCATTGTTGCCATACTCCGTTAGAAACCCGACTTCATAGCTTTGACAGTTTTTACTGCTGCTCGAAAGTTGCTGCACGCATCTCCTGCTCCAACTGTTAGGTTAACCTGTGCTACGGCAACATTTTGTTTCCGGCTAAGTGGCGGAAGCGTGGGCCACCAGGGAGGTTGATGATATCAGTTATATTTAGTTTGCCTGACCATCAGATGCAAATTATGAGCATTAAAAATAATCTCTGACATTTACTAGAGCACAAAATGCGTTAAACAATCTGAAGGGTTTATATGAACAATATTCTTGCTTGCTTATTTACGTGTCATGAATCATTCTTATTTTTAATATACAAAAATGAATTGAGATGTTAGCACTGACTTCACGATGCCTGTTACTTTACATCAATTGTAATAAAAATAATTGAGTAAAAACAAATCAAGCAAATTGTCAAACAAATTTTATCTCTAGAACACCGACATACAAAATAACAATTAAAATCGCCGGATTGACACAAAATAAAAGGTCAGCATAATGCCGAACATACTGCGCTCTTTACGCAACACTGGCTTTGCTCGCCACAATACGACATCAAGAACCTTACTAAAGCAATCAAAGCCGCCTTGTGCTTGAAAACACCCAGTAGCTAGAACCCTTTCATTTAGAAGTTAACATCATGAAAACTACTGCTCCTATAAACTAAGAGAGACAAAACAAAATTTCGGGTTGTATGCAATAAAAATATTACATAACTGCTGCGCGTCTGCATGTGTAGAACTGTCTACACGACATTTCTCCGTATGCGCAGTCATTGGCATTCAATTTCACGGGCACTTTCTCGAAATGAAGTTGTCCTCTATA
>JAZHYW010042331.1:0-62500 GCA_037355805.1 Ixodes ricinus | reverse complement strand
AGTAACGCATTACCAGTCCCTTTACTTGTAACGCGTTACCGCCAACACTGAGTTCGACAGACCACTGAAGTTTCGGCGGCCAGCTGTTCGGACGCCATGAAGACAGCGCCACTCGCGTTTCCTCAACGTTGTGCCTGAACTTCTACGACAAACCGAAATGGCAACAGCGTCCTGGGCTGTTGCCACTTCGGAACCACTATCCATGTATGGGGGGAATGACGCAATTCTAGTGGTTGGAAGACGCGGATAACAAAGCAGGGAACACATGAGTGGCAAAAACGGGCGCCGCGCTTGATTCCCATAGGAACACCCCAGGACGCTGTGACGTGGACCCATAGGCGTAGACTTCGGGGGCATCGGGGCTCGTGCCCCCTGGTAAGATCCAGGAAGAGGGAGGGGCAGAGCCCCACCCCGACCCGGACCATGATCCTTGCCAGGACGCTTTTTACGTGTCATGTAACGAGCTTCTAGTTGTGGCATGTAAACAAAATAACGCCCGCGTTGCCTTTATTGACAAAATACATGGGAAATAGAATCCAAGCGTGCTGTCGTTAGCTTCATTGTCCAGTTTTGGCGAAAAAATAACGCGCAGCAGCACCCCCCCCCCCAGGGAGAACTGCTGAGCCTACCCCTTCCGGGAAAATGGAAAGTCTACGCCGCTGCGTGGACCTACGCCAAGCCGCCAAGTCAGAACGTGCGCGCGAGTTGCCGCAGGAAGTGTCGCGCGGCGCACTTTTTTGTCGTTCATGAGTTCCCTCCTTAAAAAACGGAAAAACCGCACACGCGCGTTTTTCAACACCAGCTTTACGCCTGATGACCGAGCGGTATGGTAACTTTACAACGGTATACCGTCCTACCCAGGTGCCTTAAAGATTTTCTTTTTCTACACTCATTCAGTTATTTTCAAGGAAGCTCAGCAAGTTTCTCAATGGAATACCCTATCTTAATCATAAATCATTAATGGGAAATTGATGCGGTGCTGTATTTGAGGAAAAACACTTATGTCATCTTAATTCGTTTACAGTTCAATGGCGGACGCCTCTGTCGGAGGTTCGTAGGAAGTGCGCATGCGCTGCGTTATCGCATGGATAGGAGGGAAGCAGGCAGAAAGTCGGAGACGCTCGCGGACGACCAACGCGTTAGTCCCCTGTAGCTCGTATTGCAAACGCGACCCATGAACCACGTGACCCCAAACGAGGAGTTGAAAATTCTGTGTAGTTCAGGCTCTCACATATTTCGCTGCCACCTAGCGGTTGCCGACGCCTACTTGTCGGGAAGCAATCGTGACGAATTGCGCGGGCCTAGTGTGCCGGTCATTACCACGACGGGATTAAAGGCTCTTACAAATTCCGCGAGCTTTTTCTGTGGCGCAAAAACCGCAATTAAAAAAGAAAAAACGTTCGACTTAGCACGGGGTATTACAACTTTCCCCTTTTTGTGATGAACTAAGATACTTATATGTTCGCTTAAGTTCAGTTATGTGTAATTGTTTCGAAACATAACCGCTCCAAACCCAACAAAAACATCGTGTTTTTTTTTTTTTTTATAACCACATCTAGTAATATTCGAGCCCTACTTGAACGACAAAAAGAAACAACCGACACCGAGAATCCTCAAGCACGCGAGGAGTTTATTTAGCAGGCTTGGGATCACTCGTGCTTACTTCACGTGCACTGAGAGAGTGCAAGCCCGCCAAAGTTACGAACTCGTGCACGCTGCACGTGCATGAAGCTTTTCTGTGTCGGTTGTTCTTGTCTGCCGCTCTAGTGAGACTCGGGCATAAGGACAACTTGACGCAGACGCAGCGTATAAATTAAACGCAAATATTGCTTCTCTCTCTCTCTCTCTCTCTCTCTCTCTATATATATATATATATATATATATATATATACATATATGACAACGAACATAATTATTTCTCGCCGCACACCTTAATTAAAGAAAGCAGAAAGCAGTCGGCAAATATATCTCCCAGTCGTCTTCTTTTAGCTTTCAGGACCAGAGAAGGAATGGACCTCTAAACTCGACAAACACAAAGTTCGGGCCTAAGTTTACGGAACGCGACGATTGGACTATTACGACGATGACTTCACGCTTTTGTCGACGGCGTCCAATCGGCGCGTTTCGCGAACTTTCGGCTCCAACGTTGTGTTTGACGAGTTTAGGGCCCAGGAGCAACGTGGGCCTCCTTAATTATTCCGATTCCGACACAAGACGCCCATGGAGTCAAAGAACCCCATAATTGATCTCTTGGCTAGTCGAACCTCTTGACTTGCCGTGGATCTCTTGACTATTCGATCTCTCGATCCTTATTGAATATATTGACACGTTGCATCTCTCGACTCGGCGGCCAAAAAGCAGCGCCAAAAAGTGCATCGTCGTCTTTGAGCGTTGGCTATATAACCGGCTAAACCAATCACGATTAGTAGATGCGCCATGATCCTGCCTTTTTCTTTTCTTTCTTTCTGCACGTAATTGGTATACCTGATGATATCAAACACACAAAGACGACGATCAATGATCACGATCACCATGACAATGCACTTCTGGCACTGCTTGACCGGACTTCCTCGAGTCGTAGCGGCGTCTGCGATCGGACATGTCAAACAAAGTATATCACTAAGGACTATAATATATGCAACATTCCAGCTTCAATCATTCGGGCGAAAGCTGCCGAATCATTGACCTATGGGCTCATGCTCAGCGAGCGGTATTCCGCACAAGAGAGCTTGCGCGCATGCCCAGAACGCGTGCCACAGCGAGGGTGTATACTTTTCCACAGCCGAGGCCAGCGGAAAAAGATGGTTGCGCACGGAAGGCGGTGATTGAAATAGTCCACACAGAAGGTTCAAACTCGATGCCGCAGCGACGTGAACCGGGCGTTTGCGAAACGGACGGGGAGAGAGCCCGCTTAAATCGTATCCTCTTCTTGTCACTCAACGCAATAATACTGATACGTCGTATCTGTCACCAGGGTCGCATTCCAATGCGAGGCGAGCTATAGCGAAATGCGCGGAAGAAGGATCGAGGGTGCAGCGGGTCTTGGCCCGTGACGTGGATGCCGCGATGCCGTCTCCAATGATGGATCGACTGTTTGCTCTCGCCCGGGTCATTAGAAGCGGGGACGACGCCCTCCGTCCTGCCTGATGTTGTGGTCCGCTATCCGCGTTTGAAGCCCGAAAGAATCGGAGGGAGACCGACGTTTGTCCCGCGTCTTCTATGACCTTGTTGCCCTACTGGCGTGCAGCGGTGAAAGAACGAGATATCCATAAATTTTTACATCTGCATTAAAAATCGAAACTTAAAATTTCTAATGCTGAATTTTTTTTCTTGGTTTCGATATCTCAAGGTATGTAATCTTGGCACACGTACTGCAGACGAAAGACCTTGATATTTTAGGAAACTAAATTATAGCCTCGATATATTAATCTGAGACTGGGCCACTGAAAAAAAATAAGTGGTGGAAAACACAATAAATTGCCCTTTCGATTTTTATCTTTCTTTCCTCGCCTTTGTGTTGCATGTTTATGCGCCGAGAAACTGAGAGAAAGGAGACGACGAGAGCACTCGTGTCGTCAGAACGCCGAGCTCAGGTTCGGATGATTAGTGAATAGACGTAAAGCTAACTCCCTTGCTCTCCACTGCACTCGTCGGACGCGTTGGAGCTTGGAACGCGGGCATCCGGTGCTTGGCTCTCGCATTCGAACGACGTGTGCAGTGAACACAAAGGCAGATAGCATTAGGTCTACCCACTAATCGTTCCAACCAGAGCTCGGCGTTCTGAAGTTCCCACGCGCTCTCGTATCCTACACTCCCTCAGCTTCTGGGAGCATTGACTCATCCAATATTTTAACCGCGAAATCGTGAATATCGCCGCTTGTAGAGGACACAAAGGTTTTCATCCTCCAAACAAAAAGAAAGACATCTTTGAGTCTCACGGAAATTGCTTCTACGATGAGGGTGGTGAGGGTGTCATCATAAGTGGGAGCAAACGTTCCTGCTACGAGCGGCTTTTCAGGTATAGTTTGGCCTCAGGTATAGTTTGGAAACGCTTTTCAGTTGCACGAAAGCTCGTGGTGATCGGGTAGTTGTGGGCATGCTCTCCTAGGGTGCAGAAGGAGAGCCCAGACTTTCCACAGCACTTTCTTGTAATTCACGTACGGCTAAAGACGACGTGGGAAGACGCGGAAAATATCCGCATTTTCCATCAGTTTGAGACGATAGCATATTTTCTTGAGGCCCCATTCCGTTCAATGTTGAAGCGAAACACTCGGAATGTCTAGGTTCCTACACAGCTCTCGGAAATATCAAGTGTTTTTGTCTCGCAATGTTTTGTTTGTGTGTAAGCTATAAACCACGTGACAGACTGCTCTCTACTAAAGCTCTCATATTTGGCCGGTGCTCGGCAATTACGACGCACGAATATTACTTAATAACTGTTTGTTACCGGGAAAAAAAATAAGAAAAAAACATCGGCTGCAGGAGTTTAGTTTGCCAGTGAATGGCGATATTGTTACCCACTGTATGATAAATTTGGCCAGTGCTGTACGACTGCTAGCCCGTGCATCACGCTCAGGGCCGGATTAAGGTACGGGCTAAGGGGCTGCAGCCCAAGGCCCCTGACTCTCTGGGGGCCCCCATGACGGAAGCTCGTAGAAAAAAAAATATTTCGGAAAGCGATGTTGCTTTGCAGCAGCATTCGAGAAGAGGCATATACAAAGATAATGGCGATGTCAGCGAGGCCAAACGCACACTTCGCGTAGCACACTCCTATCCCTGTACAAAGCCGGCCCTTTGGGTGGGTGACCGGTCCCTTAGGGTGCTTGTCCGCTTTCTTTTGAAAGCGGCTTCGAGCAAACGAAGAAAACACGCGAGGGGCCTCACAATCTAAAATTTTTGGCTCCTGTTTTTTTTTTTGTTTTTTTGTTTTTTGTCAGGAAGGGAAATGTTATAACACCTCCCCCTTCACCTTACTCGGGCTCGTGTCTCGTGCGCGCAAAAACGTGTTTTTGAGCAGCGCTTACACTTTGAAAGTGCGGCTTTCGACGCTGCTGTTCCCAGGTTCATTGCCTTAACCAGACATCATTATCATCATCATTGTCGCCATCATCATCATCATTAGGGCCCCTGAAGCGTCCTTAGCCCAGGGCCCCGAAATGCCTTAATCCGGCTCTGATCACGCTGCAGTGATACACGACCACCAACCGGTACCATGCTCATCCAGATCGAAGTGCGCAGGGGTGGGGATTGAACCCAGGATCCCTGGGTACTGCAGCGCTACCTTACGCTACACGTTCTTGGAGCTGCGGTGCGCTAACAGGCTCGGATACAAATTCGAAAACGGATTGCTGCTTAGCAGAACTTTTGAAAATTAAGCCCACGAAACTATCAAAGACACTCGACGTTATTTAACATTCATATCGCCTCTAATGCACGTCGCGTGTGCAGAGAACACTCCGTATTGCCGTCCATTACCCTTCCACCACCCGTTCTGGTCAACCCTCCCAATGTGCGTCCATCCACATGAGCCGCATCACGGTGCCAAAACCGTTTTCACCCCACCTAGAACGCGAAGTCCCCTAACGCGAGACCCTGACTCTACGCCCCTACCGACGTGGGGACTAGCTCGAGACCCTCAGGGACCTAACGGAACCCGAAGGGCCTCCCACATGGTCTCCGAGGTCCCGAAGCGCGCGCCTCCCCCGCTTCATTCGAGAGGGGCCCGCGCGGTTCGGGGCGGCGCTGGCGTCGCCTTTAGTACCGGCAGCGGCGGCGGCTTTGGCATCGGCGGCTTGGCCAGCTTGGCTCTGTCGGAGGCGCGTCTCCACAGAAAACGGAGCCGGAGGGACCTCCGCGAGTGTTTGGTCGTGTTTCGGGGAGCAACGGCACCGGCGATCGGAGGCAGCTCGCTTTCTCGTCGCACGTTTAACGCGACCGGCACGCGTTGGGAAAGCTGTCTGTGTGCTTCGTTGTGGGCACGGTCCTTGTCGGTGCGAGAGGCAGCACGGGGACTGCCACTGTGCGCGTGTGTGTCACACGTTGTGGCGAGCGGGGTGTGCGCGTGCGGTGCCGGTCATGGCAGGCCAGGACCGCCGCCACCGGTGCTTCCTCCGGATAATGACGGCCTCTTGGATTATCGCGGCCGTCGCTGCCGCACGCAGTTCTGCTGAGATCCGTGAGTCACCTTTTTGATGTCGGCTTTCACCTGGAACACTATGTCAGGGGAGCATGCTTCGGTTTCATTGGGCGCTTTCAACGCATGTGGGCAAACGTTTTTTTTTTTTATTTTTTATTATACTTCGTCTTACCCTACGATGGACTAAAGGCCAAAGCTACGGACCGCCAGATCCAATCACGAGCCGCTTAGAAATTGTGCCGTATTTCGCTTCGATACAGATATCGGTGTCCGCGTCCCACATCACTGATAGGTATTGGCGGACAGTGCTTCAAATTGAATATCACTGAGTGACTCAACACTTTTACAATGCAAAGAAAACCACGGCATTGAGGCTCTTGCAGTGTGTAAGCTATTGAAATGATGCAGTGTTTTGGGGGTTAGGAGCATTATTCGTCAACCCCTAGTCAACGCTAAGCATGTCATAGTTTACTATGAAACGTGATTGGACCTGGCGGCCCGTGGCTTTGGCCTTTAGTCCATCGTAGAATAAGACAAAGTATAGGTACAATTTGAGTTGAAGAAAGATATTGCCGGTTGGCTACATCATAAACACCGTAACTATTTATTAAAAGAACAATCTCGATCTTGTCTTGCCTCCTGCTACGTGAACCTATGTTAGGACAAATCCACATATTTCGGGAAAGTTACACTTGATGTTTGCCCTTCCGATAGTGATTATTGGTTCGGGATCGGACATTGAATGGCATAATTACCACCAAATATCTCACATACGCAGTGCCAGTTAGCGGTGGAAATTTTATATAAAAAAACTTAATCTCCCGGTCTCCCTCATAGATTAAGAGATAAGACACGCCCAATGCCCTATTCCCATATCGTTATGCGGCACATAACGCATTCATCATCAGGGCGAAATTCTGGTAATGCAGCAACATTATATGAGCAGAACGTAAGGGCGCAAGTGAGCTGGTGCATATTAAACATGTTAGTGAAAAACCCGAGATCTAGGTAATGACAGACAACGACAAGGAAGAGAAGGAGAACGTCTCCTTTAGGGTGCCTACACGTCTGTCTGTCTCAGGGTGAAGACATCCATTGTTGCACTGAATGTGCCAGCGCGTGACGCTCTCGCGCACTCGGTGCGTGACCTGGGAGCTAAAATGGCGTCTATGCATTAGCCAAAGCTACGCGCTCGAGCTGAGTGACACCTAATTGCGCGCACTTCAAAACGGCATAAAAAAAAAAAACGATTGGGCGTAAAAATGGCTGAGATGTCACCACTCAAACAAAAGCGCGCGCTCGTATGAAGGCACTCTAGTCTCCTTCTCTTCCTTGTCCCCGTCCCTCATTACCTCAGTCTCGGGATTTTCACTAACAAAATTACATCTTTCTCGCCGCTTCTGCTTATCATTCACTGTGAACTACATATCAATGTTTGGCGAGCGACTTTTATCATATCACACTCTAGAAATCGTCTTTTTCAAATCACATGATAATTTATTCTTCGTATCTTTGTATCAGCTTCTAGGAAATGCTTTTGCATCGACAGGTGTAAGAGCGCGTGAATCCACTCTGAAAACTCCAAAATGTTGCTTTTGAAATATTGCTGCTTTAAAATGTTCATTTGCGACTACGGCGGTCATCTAGAAACCAGCTGTTCCATTCAAGGCCCGAAAGGAAGCTCATATCTTGAGTTAAATACTACCATTGCAAAATATCTATACTTTTTCTAATCCATGTTTAAATTTTTCACCTAAAACTTTCTCTTTTCTTCTCCTTTTTTTATATATTTTTTTTTGTTTCGTATTACGTTGTTGGCAAGAGGGAGAAATATAAAGCGACGATAAACACTTTTTTAAAACCATCGCAGGGATATCTATCCCCAATCCCACGTCCAATGTTAATCTTAATTTAGAATCATTAAATAACGAAAACAGTGGTCAAAATTAATTATTGTCTCCCATTCACACAGTGGTTGGATGTGCGCACTAAACTTCTAGACGGCAGTTGATTCGGACCAGTGTATTTAGACCCTGCGCTCCGCACACCATTTCTGGCTCCATTGATGCACAGGAGGGAAGGGAGAGGTGCTCCGTGAAAGAACAACACGGAGCTCCCGGTTGTTGTGTGACGAAGGCTACGCGAAAGCAAAACAAGCCTCCTTTTTCCGAGGAGCGCGCACGGCTTCATCGTTGCCCGTCACCCCGCAAAACCAACAACGAACGAAGGAAATACAAAAGAACGCGAAAAGAAGACCACACAGGACCATGCGCAACACGGCGTGTGTCGTCGCGTCAACACCCGCCCTTGCGCGAAAGCGGCTGCTCCCTCCAGCCGCCGCTCGTTCACAAAACGCACGCAATCGGTGTTGTCGAGGGAGCGCCAAGAATCGTTGTCGTCGACAGGCACCGCGGCGGCTATGAAACGGGCGTTTGACCTCCGACCGACGAGCGCGGAAGGCGGGGAAGCGAAGCATCTCCGAGTGCTTGGCGGCGTCGCGGAGAGCGACTTCCCATAGCGATGGCCGCCGCGTAGACGGGGCAACGCCACTCCAGGTCGGAAAGGCCGCAGCTGTCCTTGGGTGAATCACAAAAGGGTGCTGTGAATGTGGGGTGTCCACCGCTTGGCTACAAGGGGTGGGCTGCTGCGGCGGAATTGGCCGTTATGACTTTTCCTTCCATGCGGCGTTGGTGAGAAGGTTTGCCAAAGCGAGGTTCTGCGTGCACTCACTCATTAGTCGTCGTTGGTAGACCCTTCCGGGCCCTTTTGGGAGTGATTCGAAAGTGCTTTAAGGAGCCTTTTATTTGTGCTAATTTTTTTCGAGTAATTAGATTTCACGTCCTCTTAAGACAACCCAGAAGAAAAAAAAAATCTGCGAAAAATGTTGTTTTTTGAAAAATGTCATATTTACATTCATCAATATATAGAGAGTATTCCTAGAACGTTTCAGTTCTTTTACACTGCATAGTTATTTTTTTTATTTTCTGTCCACCGATGCTAGAAAAGAAAAGGTAGAGGTTCAAGCACTTTGAACGCATTTTTCTCCATTATCCTTTTTGGCATAAATTTCACTTTAAGAAAACTATCGTTTGGTGATTGGAGAAACGGAAAGACTCATTAATCGTTTTTCCTGAGTGGAATTCAATAGGCATTGCAACTGGGGCATTGCTTTTCTTGCTTCAGAAAGGTATTTTATAAAAGATGTTAAGATTTTGTCGACGACAAAGGAAACACATGTATTTGATTCTTCAGCGCGACGTTAGCATAAAATAAATTACTTCTTTGAAATTTTGTTTTAAGAGTTGCACTCTCCAGGCATTCTGCTGCATATATAGTAAAAATAAAGGTCTGTTACGTTAGTTTTCTAACGATAGTTTTCCTGAACAACGTCAGTGCGTTCCTGATAAAAACGACTATAATTTCCTTCACAATTCGTGTACACAGATGAAACGTTGCATTGCATTCTGTCTCGCAACTGACAGTGTATACTGTAAATTTGATTCATATTAAACCAAAAATTCAAACGTTTGCCCTTTGGGGCAGCGTCCTCTCTTCAGCAGGCGCTTAGTAGATCCGTACTTCCTGCTTAACCGAACAACCTTGGTCTCGCAAGTGCATGCTCGATACTCCACGTGAGACGGTTAACCGAATCCTTTGTTCGTAGGGTGTGAGCAGGGGCCACAACCGCACGGAGCCCATCTCCACCAAGGATGCGAAAGTGCTACGTTTTATTTTATGATCCGGTTGCATCTCTTACGAACTCGAGCAAAAGTCACAACTTGCCCGACATTCTCGCTTCGAGGTCGCGAAAAGCACAACGGCCAAGGACAAGTATAAGAAGTGAACAGTTGTGCTGGAGAATTTTCACGTATCGTTGGTGCTGCTTGAAAAGCAGAGTGTCGTTCGAATGTGCCACGGGGCCAAGGCAGATTCGAACGGACTGTTGGTCTTTTTCTTGTCGCCTGCAACGTGAGTTATAGGGAAGTGCGCACTGTGGGAACCCTGACCTCTTTCCTGGTACCGAAGGAAATACCGTGAGCGCTTGTGAACAAGGTGCACGTTTCACGCAACTTATTGAGGTCGGGTGTTCGACCTTAAGACTGGCTACATCGCACGTAGTAAAGTTTCGGCCTAAATTCTATGCTGCAGTCTCGCAGCTGACTGGGCTATACTTGAGTCGGAAGAGGAATGATCGAAGTTCGAGAACAAAACTGCTGAGAACTATACTCCCTGAGAGGTGAAAAGTTTAGGGAAACCTCCATCCTCCTCCTTCCCCTTCAGAAGAACGGACGCTGGGGGAGGCGACCTCTCCAGCGTCCGCTCTTCTGAAGGGCAAAGAGAGGAGCTTCCACTAAATTCCTCACCTGCCACCAAATGTAATCTCTTTTTTCTTTATTTTTTTAACCTTTTAAGCGTGATTTATATTGACATTGCAGCGTTACTGGTACCGTGCATACGCCGATCTTGCATTTTTTGCTCTCAACGGACTTTGTTCGATACTATAGCTGAATTAGAATTAACAAACCATAAATGGACATGAAAGATTCTGAGTCGATAATTTTATATTTGTAAACTGCGCCGAATGTGTGTGTTGTTTACGACCGCGGCCTCTCCAAGCCACTTGAGTTGACTTATTCTTGTGTTGTGGGAGGATTGGAGGATGACAGGTAATATTTTGCGGTGTCAGGGTACTCACCGCACAGTTCTTAGGCATGGCACAAGAGAAAGGTTGATTTCAGGTATAATATTAGAATATGCCGCTGTAACTTTTAACGACGAGCGTCATTCGAGCTGGAAGTTTCCTAATAAACTAAAAATTGATCACTGCAAAAAAAAAAAGAGATACAGAAGATTGACGTGAACGCAGCACTGTTTCAGACTCAATTTGTTGGTGATATTACATAACGCGAACGAGGCAGCTGAACCGACGTCCTTTAGTGGTATTCGGCGTGCGTCCCGCTTCATACTGCTCCAGTCGGTCCACAGTGAGCTCCCTCAAAATTAATGACCCTGTCAGAAGCACTGCGCTTTAAGTCTTAGTGCTACGATGCACTCCGCAAACGTAACATTCCACAGTCACTTGTGCCCCGTGGAGAGCTCTCGGTTGCGCGCAACGTTACTCCTGCTAGCACTGTTGCACGCACGCAATCATCCGAATAAATATTCAGGTCCGCGTTTTTAGTTTTCCGCATGCACTGCGCATGCCCACGCTCTCAGATGGGCGTTGATCATAACCGCGTCCACGCCATCTCTTGTTCCCGTTTCGACGGACAAAAGCACACAACAATTCACTTTGAATCGCTATTTTCACGTCCTTACTTTGTTTCACGTGCAGCGCTGTGAAAGCTACTATATATGCACGAAAGCGTGCGAAAATGAAACGCTCCAGACGGAGTCACTTGCCCGCGTCGGGGGGATCGGTGGCCGAGTGGGCTGTGGCCCGCTCGGCGCTATAGTGGGCAATAGCCCACTACAGCGCACACTAGCTCGGAGCACGTGAAGCGAAAGCTCGCGCTGCGGTACCCAGGATCCTCATCTCAATTACCACCCCTGCCCGTTTCGATATGGATGGGCATTGTACCGCCGTGCGGTCGTGTATCAATACTGCGTAATGCAGGGTAAAAACCCAGGATCGCGGTTGTACTGCACTGGCTGAATTTCTCAACTACAGCTGGGAGAGTCGTCACCCGTTGAGGCAAGCCAAGTTCTAGGCTGGATAAACATACACGCAAGCCGATCTTTTTTTTGCCCGCGTCAGTAGCTTTCAAATAGTTTTACGATACATGAAACGGAGTTGAACTTTTTCTGTAACATGGGAAAAGTGCGTGTTTTGTGTGGCATTTTGTTACTTTCTTTTTCACGGAAAAGTCTATTGGGTTTACAATATGATGACAAACATGAAACTGAAGCTAAATAAAAGTGCTTTTGAATGGTCGAAACGTCGAAGCAGAGACTTCAATTCTGGCGCAATATTTAAGTCGTCAAAATGATTTTTTCCCCAAAATCGGTTCAAACTGGTTAAAGATATGGCTATATCTCGAAGAAGAAAAAAAGCGTTTTCATATGCCTACAAGAGGTACATGAAAACCACAAAGGCAGATATAATTATTTTCCTTGCGGTCCCTTAACGTTAAGAACGCCTTTGTCGGGAAACTTTCTTTTTTTTTGTATTCGCCTTACAAGTGGTAGCAACGGCTCATTTACTCACAATGATTCTTCGCATGTTGTTTGAAGAAAACGAGATGTCCAACTTTTGCACCCTTTGTAGTACACGCTTACCTCGATTACGCGAAGGACACATGCGCTGGAAATATACACGAATAGTCTTTCCGTGGAAATGTGTGTTTATACGGCACATTGGTGAATTCGGGAGTGCCAAAAAGCACTGGTCCATAGAGAAACAGGCAGAATGCCACTTGGGTCTGTGGTGGTTCCCGCAGTCGGTGTCGACGGCCTCTTAATTTATGCCGACGTTACATGCACCAAGACCGACACAATCTGTCTTGTGAGAAAGAAGCTGGCCCCGCACACCGTTCACCCCATGCACCAACGGCGTTCTTTTGTCCACGAAACGAGTCGTCGCTGCACGATCCAACTACAAACGCTATCTCTCCGCCTCTTCATTGTTCGTTTCTTTCTCGCACGACGTGCCCTTTCGCGCCACATTTTAATCTACGACTCGTTGGCCAGCATTTCTCTTTGCATAACTTCAACTCGTCAAAAACTTCAACCGAACAAAATACTAAGGGAACATTAATTATTGATTTCCGCGGTCACAAACCTTCTTCCTGTATAGTTTGGACTGCCAATTCGCATTTTTGTTTTCCAGAACAACCTGTTTTTGATTTTGCCTCTTCGGAGTCTTGTTGTTGGAAGCGGTGCTTACTTAATGAACACCTACACACAGGACACGCAATGAGAACAGTTTCCTTTCGTTGCAAGGCACTGCGCATGCATGCATGCGTGCGTGCGTGCGTGCGTGAGTGTGAATGCCTGTGCGTGTGTGTTTGTCTGTCTGTGTGCGTTCGCCGCCTGTTTCACTCTAAAGATGCCCGTGTGGGAGAGGGCCAATATAAATGCGCCTTATTAAATAGCCACTCCCACCCGTCGTTTCGGCTCCTCCTGGAGACGCCGGAGCGTTTAATCTCGCCGTTTCGAGAAGACGACGATGCCCTTGCTTGTTTCGCTCGGTCTGTCGCGAATCGGTTTGCCTCTTTTTCCGAGAAACAACGGGGCGTCTGCTGTTATTTCATGACTACGAGGCCACCATCATGCGCTTCTCTGAGCGGGCTGAATCATATCCCAGCTTTTTTTGCCCTTGTTTTTTTTTTGTTTTTTTACTGTGTAGGGTGAGAATTTATTACTGCGCCCTGTCTGTTTACTCGCGTGGCAATGCTCGCTTTATTAGAACGTTTCAAAGTCGAACCCATTCATTTTTTCACGTGAACAGTTTTCTTTCTCTCTCTCTCTCTCTCTCTATCTCTCTTTCCTTCTCTCTCTCCCCTTCGTTCTTATTTTGACTAGCGGTGTCAACATACAGCTTTCGTTATGTCTCTATCTCCTTCCCTCTTGTCGCCGGCGCTTCGTGAGAGGCAGAGCGCAAACGAACTAACCAGAGGACGAGGAGAGCTCTGTCACTTTTAACCAACAATTCAGTAACGGGTGCTGTCTAGCCTTGCAATCACGAAACCACTAAGTGCGTGTGCTGTTAAAAAAAAAAAAAGATACAAAAAGAAAAAAAAAGAAAAGAGCGATAAAACTGCGAAGAAAGCGGCAGTCGGTTCGGTAACGCACGAGAATAAGTTACTCCAATTTTTAAAATCTGGTTAGATGTTTAAATACACGACTGGCCCAACTGCATATATTTAATTCCGCCGCTTAGCTATTGTGTGTTATTGAGATTTCAGAGAAGCCCGTTTTTGCTACAACATTCATCCGATTCTACTATATAATAACAAAAACACGGGTTCAAATCTTTTCTCTTTTTTATGTATAGGGTGACACAAGTATAGGTTCGATCTAAAATAGACCGTAAAAATCAACGCCTGCACGAAGGAATCTAAACTTTTCGTCAAAAGTGTATTTTACAGGTCCGTTTCTTTTTTTTTTTTGTAAAATTAAGAAGCGTAGTTTTCTTTCTGTAAAAAGTAGGGCGAAAAAACTAGCCAGGATCAACGGCGGGCGGCGACGCAGACGACTGAGTCGAGTGGCGCGGCGCGTTTGGCGCACGTATTGGTAGATGGCGCTACCTCCTTATCGAGACTGCTCGCGAGGACCGTGATTAACTAATGTAAGGATAATATTTTGTAGTGTACATTTCATTTAAAAATAAATGCGGACAAAAAACGCAAAACTTGAAGTTAAAAAAAAAAAGCGCGGTTGCATAAGGACGGCGTTCTTGCTGCCTACGGATTTCCTCTGCGTGTCGTCTGCTTTCTTTTTTCTGGTCGGTTACACCCACTGATCTCCACTAGAGGGCTGGATGGCGCATCGAGCAAACAGGTATGAAGCCACCGGAAGTAAGCGGCTTGTCCCGGAAGTGAGCGCTTGACAGGCTTTCCCACTCTTACGAGCGGTGGTTCAAACAGTGTCCAATGCGCTTGATTTACCTTTGTTATATCAATAGAGCGTGCTTGTTGCGCAATAACAGTTCATGCAGCCCCGAGAAGTCTTTTTGGAAGCCATTTGATGTGTGAGAATTTCCAAGTTCTAGTTGACTAGTTGTACGTGCCCCACGTTCAAATGCCTCATTCTAAAGATTGATTGTTAAAAGGGACTGTTAATACCCGTATAAAAATGCAAGAAAGCGTGAACCAGAACATTGACTAAATGCACTATAAAAGCCAGCGGACACTCGACTTCCGGGGCAAGCATCGAACTTCGGTGGCTTCACTCGCACCCGACTAGGAGCATGGCTAAGCGCCATCCAGCCCCCTATAGTAGAGATCAGTGGTTACACCTTCCGACGCTGCTGCCTACGCCATCTATCAATACGTGCGCCAAACGCGCTCCGCCACTCAACTCAGTCATCTGAGTCGCCGCCCGCCGTTGACCCTGGCAAGGTTTTTGCACTATTTTTTATAAAAGGGAGCTACGCTTTGTAATTTCGCAAGAGAAAAAATGGACCTGTGAAATCCACCTTTGACGAAAAGTTGAAATTGATACGTGCAGGCGTCTATGTTTACGGTCCATTTTCGATCGAGTCTGATGACTTCAGACACCCTATGTGTGTGCGTATATATGTTTATATATATAAACGTTATGCACAGAAACATTCTCAATACAGCTTAACAGTATACACCGGGCGTGTCATAACACGCGGTATGCCGCCAAAATAAGAAAATTAGGAAATTAACATACCATATGCATTATCTGCAAACTTTGCATACCCGCAGCAGTTGTCGGTCTGGTGACTGTCCACGTCGTTGTACCATGAAAAATCAAGTTGATAACACCGTACAGTCTCTTTTATCCAGTAGGAATTCTGGATAACAGAACAAATCCATTCAGACCAGGAACTCATGGGTGAAAATACCGAGTAGTTCCATTTTATTTTATGTCCATTAACCTAATAGCATTCAATTGAAATACTTTATAGTGAAAACACTGGTCTCTGAATAAACGGGACACGAGTTGACGTGAGAGCTCCTTTCACGGAAGCGCAAGGTGTACGATCGCGGGTTAGTAGGAGCCAGACAGTCATGTGCACATGGATGCAGCAGAGTTGAGAAAATCATTATAAATCCCCTTGTCCATCGGACATCTCGTTCTTTATCTGTGTGCGCGTAGCCGTAGGCAGAAGACACCGCCTACGGAGGTTTCCCCGGTGATTAGAAACAAGTATAATGTCGTTCAGGGGGTCTGAGAATGTGAACCATCCCAGTCCCGGGTGAGTTAATTAGAAGTACAGTGGCCCAATTTTTTAATAATATCAAGCGAGCGTCGACTGCCGGGCCAGCCAGCGCCGCGCCGTGGAGGCGTCCGGCGGCGGCGATACGGGAGAGATTAGGCGCGTGCGCATAAAGCTCTTTCCGGTGCGAGCGTCATCTGTTAGGATATTCCATTACCCGCACACAACACCTGCTCCTTAACTACTGGCAGAGCTAACCGCCTTTAAGCAGAGACCCGAACAGCGCTTGCCTGCGTGATACCGCTCAGGTGTAGCATAAATCGCGCGTCATTGCGCCACTGTTTATGCTGCGCAAGACGAGTATCACGCCAGCGCGCGCTCTTCGGACATTTATTCTAAAACAAATAAGAGAAGCAGAAAGAGAGGAAGAGACAGAGAGAGAGAGAAAGAGAAGTGGGCGTTGGATAAACAATAATGTCAATCAGGCTTTGGGCTCATTTGTTACGGAGCAGGAGGGAGCTGTGTGCGGTCAGCGGAATAGCCTAGCAGACGACGCTAGCACCGGAAAGAGCATTGTGCTCACGCGCCAAATCTCTCCCATATCGCCGCACGCCTCCGCGGCACGGCGCTGGCCGGCCAGGCTGTCTAAAGTCCCTCTGTCCTGGGAAAAGTGGCGCCGTTCATTCGTTCATTGTTGTGGAAATACTCGAGACAGGAGCCGCGGGCCAATTCTGGGAAGAACATGGCGTGTGAAATTTAGCTCAGTGCTGCGCTGTGCCGTTATGATCTTCCCAAGGGCTGCACGTTGCACGTGCCTCGTGCATCGACGCACCTTGCGCTACTTTTAAAACGTGAAGGGGCTTTACGGCTGTCGACGCTCGCTTGATATTATTAAAAACTATTCTCAGTTTCATACTTAGCGTGCAACGCTGTCCAGCTGCTGGTGCGAGCGTGGGGCTTGATCTCGTTGTTCATTTGAGCGCGTTCTCGCGCAAACAAAACCATGGATGAAGCCACGCGCTCACGCCAGTAGCTTTGACAGCGTTGCACGCTAAGTATGAAACAGAGTATAGGCCAATGTACACTTTATTTTCAGTTCTAAACGGCATAATGACACTAACACTGAACATGTGGTGTTAAGCCGTGGTCACACTGCTTATACATCATACAAAAGACGGTCTGCATACAGAATCGAACGCGAGTCACCGCAAGATCCGTGCATCGAATGCCGCGTGGCAATGAGTTCAAAGAGAAACTCGGGCACGTGGCATTTGAACCACGGATATTGTGGTGACTCGGGTTTGCGTGCTGTCTTCTGTGTGATGTATGATCAGCTTTACGTATAGCAAGATATGTTTTGTTGAATTCCTTCCTCGGCACGTTTATGGTTCTTTTGCTTTCTCCGTGTGGCATGCTATAGAAATTCTTATAATGTTCACGATAGTTCGGAAATGCTAAGCAGGAGACAAACTCACAATCGAGTCGTCACTGCAGGCGTTCAGTTTCGGACAACACTTGACCTTGGGCGTGTCGGAAAAGCACGTATTCATATTATTCATACAGTGTTATTTGTTGTAATCTTTAGACATAGCATAAAAGCACCGAATAAAGGTAAAAGGTAAAACAAAAAAAGTAGCGAGGAAAATATTTATTTGATTTCCGACATCATTAAGCCACTAAGTACGCAAACAGGCGAGTTTCTGTTTGAACAAGAACACTGCATCACGCTTTATGAACGCCTCCGTTGGATGCCTTAATTAATCATGCTGACGCCTAACGACCGTTAGGCTCTGGCTTCAGCAAGGGCGGTGCACAGCTGCCGTCTTTTGGAGAAAGTCGTACTTCGAACGGGAGGGGGCGCTTCTTTCGCCCCAGCTTCGAAGGCCCGATCGGAGGAGGAGAGAGTGTGCGAGGTCCTTTCCCGTATCAATCAGAGAGAGCTCCGAACGCCGAGCGAGGCACTGTCAAATTGTGCCGCCCGGTGACACTGACAAATGACGTCCGCGTGGAAGGACTCGCGGGAACCCAGGCAGCGCCACGCCTTAGAGCTGAGTGCAGCGCCCAATTTGCACCCCGGACTTGGGGAAGGGCTCCCGGTTGTAGTCTTCCCGTATTACCCAGGGGAGGGTTTCTGCTACTTTCTGCTCACATAAAGTTAAGCTCATCCCCGGTCCAGAAACGCTTCCAGTCACGACGAGGCAGTCGTGCTTCTGGAGAGTTCGCAGCGATTATACTCATTATTTCAAGGGAGTGAATCGAAACGTGCTTTAAAGATGTTCTGCTCCAAAATATTAACTGTCGCTTACTATGTACTGGGAAGTCGATCTCCAAACTTCAAATTGTGTGCCCTATAAAAATTGTAAACGCTCATTGAACTTTCTCGCGCACTGACTTTTGCAAAGGAATATAGAAATCTGGCACAGAGTTGCCTGCTTCAAGCTGGGGCTAGGACAAGCTGTTAAGCCTTCGTTGATGAGGTGCATCGTGGGTTCCAGCGTTGTTCACCACGCTGATTCTTCTCAGTTCACAACACACAACGAGGGAGATACAGCAGCAAAACGCACGCTGCGGCTCGGATATTTTTGGACCTCGATGATTACTGAAGTGACGGGACCCGAGCCCGAACGGTCGCAAGCGCAGTGCCTGTGCGCAAACCCGAGCCATGGTCGGTGGCAGTGATTTGTTCCAATGGGTGGTTAGATATATGGTCGTAGTATCTTGGTATATAAGAATTTAACGTATCGATTTAAGAGCTGTTTGCTTTCATCGTCGTGTCGGCTTGATCATCGATGCAGGCTCCAGCATCGAGAAACCGAGTCAACCAGCATAGTTCTTGAGATGCACTGTTCGATAAGTTCGTACAACAAAGGTTTTTAATGCGAATAGCATTCTTTGGATACTTCACGCACTTTTCGTCTATGTATCTATCTATCTATCTATCTATCTATATATCTATCTGGCTATCTAACCTCTTACGCCGCGGGTCGATAAATAAATAAAAAAGACCGGCGCCGGCTGGGATTCGAACCGTTGACCCTTTGATCAGCAGGCAGACGCGCTAACCACAGAGCTATGAAGGCAGTCATTTACCGCACTCTAAACATTTGTTTATATCTTTACCATAGGACGCGCTTTGCAGCGCTGTCACAGCTACCGGTGCGCGCGCGTTCCATGCACGAGGGCTAGCTCACCCTCTCCCGCGCTCACCCTCTCCCTCTAGCTCACCCTCTCCTGCGCTCGGGAGACCTCTAGCTCAGCCTCACGAGAGCGGAATGAGCCCTCGTGCATGGAACGCGCGCGCACCGGTAGCTGTGACAGCGCTGTAAGCGCGTCCTATGGTAAAGATATAAACAACCGTTTAGAGCACCGTTGGTTGAGACTAGCTGAGACGCCAGAAAGTCTGGTCGGTACCATTTTGAGTGTTTGTGCGTATGGCGCGTGCTTTGCTCGCCTTCCTAAGTGACACAAACGCACGTGCTGGGCTGCGGAGATCGTGCGCAGGGCTGTGAAAGTGTCAACAAATTTAGAATCGCCTCAAGAGTGGGCTGGCGTATCTAGAGTGTGCCGGCCACCTGACGAACGCGCAAAACTCCGCACCGTTTGATGCTATTCGCATTAACGTAGATAATCATTCCCAAAGGATGGGTTCTGCTGATTTTTTTTCATTGTTTTTTTTGTATTTTTTGAAAGAACAAAGCTGTTGCGCGATTGCTTTGCAACTCTCACAAATTCGCCCGCTTTGGTCGGGGAAAACCTACCCGAAAAGAACGCGTCCGACAATGCCCTGAGCCAAGAGAAGTCCGCGTTGACCAGAATGCCGTCTAAACAAACTATGCGGCTTCCTGTCCGCTCTGACGCTGGTACGCGCGCACGACCTATATGCTCCCGTCGTGGTAACCCTCAGCGCCGTGAAGAGGGACCCGGGTCATCCGCACTGCCTTATGAACATCGTCCACAGCGGCCACACCGCCGCCACTGCAGCCGTTAACGAGCGCGTCCAACGCGGACACAATTACCGCCGCCCCCAACAGGCGCGACTCCCGGGCAGCTCTCGGCGCCCAATTTTCCGATGCAGGCAGCGAGAGAATTCTCGGGCTGCATTAGCGGTCGACGGCTGAACGTGCACGGGTCCGCACGCAGCAGCCGTGGGCCGCAGTGGACGCATTCAACGCAGGATGCCCCAGCGCGGGCGGGAAGGCGTGCGCGTTGGCACCGCCAGCTCCGCGCGCTTTGGGGCTCAATTAGAAAGGTAGGTTAGGAACAGTAGCCATCGGCGCCAAGCAGTCTGTTCTCCCCCGTCACGCCGGTGCGCGTCGCTGCGTGGAGCATCCTGAGCCGCGTTCATTAGCTTAATTACGGCCGAGACGGCGTGCCAATCTCCGCTAGCTCGGCGCGGGGAGGTTGGGGAGTCGACCCTCAGTCGGCGCCTAGAGCTCGCCCCGATGCTATACCTTTATCAGGAAAGATCTGCACGCAAATGGCGAACTGCCCGTGACAACTGGGTACGGGCAGCTCTTCATACGTTTCCTACCCCGAGAGGTAAACGAGAACAAAAAATTTACTTGGATAAAGGAACATTAACTTCTTCGTCTGAGGATTGTGGTGTTCGGCTTTAGAGTGTGGAATTTCTGAGAGAAATGCCGGTTCCTCTCTTCTGGAAATTCTAATATAACGTCCTTGAAGACAACGTGACTAAGCAGGCGAAATCGGTATTATAAGAATTCTATAGCCCGAGACGGAGGTTTACAAAGAGGGACGAACACAAACGTCTCACGCTTGTGTTTGTCCTTCTTTGCAAACCTCCGTCTCGGGTTGTAGAATGTCATATAACGTCCCTTGGCCACTTTTCGCGCTCAAAATACTGAAAATGGGCTCACGTGAATTTTGATTATCTCCTTTTGTTTTAACGTTACCGTGTGAGTGTGTTCAATGAAGCTCACTTTCGAAAACAATTTGATGAGGGATTAAAACTGCTTCTGCCCGTCGATATGTGATGCCACCGCAGGTGTGGAAGTTTCAGAATATCGGGTAGGTTCAAGAAAGCCTTCTGTAGACGGCCGGATTTAATCTACGATCGAGTGCGTGCAACCGCAGAGCAGGGTGTGTGAGGTCTTCGAGAAGGCTATAGCAGCGACGTCGAATCGATCGTCTGGAAGACTCCTCCTTAAAATTCACCATTATCCACTGGAGACGTTCGACGAGAATACAATTCGAGATTTGATTAGCAAAATATGTTCGTGTTTTGCCTTTCCTGGCAATGCGTCATGCCTTTATGTATAAGAAAGGCCCTGAAAACGCAATAAAAAACGAGTGAAAAAAAAACTATAAGAACGACGTGAGAAGGAGCAGAAATGTCAGAATCAATACCCGATAGCCAGCACATTCGGCCCAGTTGCAGCACTCAGGGCGACGGGAGTATCAGTGACCCCGCTCCCTCCCCACAACTTCACGGAAACCCAAAAAGATTTGTCGCCAATTCGGTGATGGTATTTTCGTTTTGTGTCGCCCTGTTTTGATTTGTCTGAGAAAAACGCGTTTTCTTCAGTGTGACCCGAACGTGCGCCCGATAAGCAGAAACCACCGAGGATGAAAGCCATCGGGATGCTCTTCCCAGAAAGTTTCATCTATTATCAGCAGCACAAACTCGGCTAGGATGTGTCTTAGCTATACACGAATGGAAAAGCAAACGAAGGCACCATATCAACTTCATGGTCTCTTCCCTCCACGCTCGCATAAACACAGATGCACCTTCGTTTAAAAGAAATGAACAGAAAAAAGAAAAGAAATCAGGTAACGACAAGAGGTTTCTCGCTGTTGCTTCCAGATTGCGTCGGCAAGCAGCGGCGCCGCGTCCTCCGCATCAGAGTGCACCTCCTGTGATTTGGGAATGTGTGCTGCGGCGCTAGAACAGCACCAGCGGCAGCTCCTCTCCAGCGCGAAGCATGCCTTATCACCGAGCATGGCCGGCGCGGCGCTCTGGCAGGCGCTTGTTCGGGCCCGGGCGATGGATTCAGCGGCCACGCTGGGTCTCCGAGCACGCACGCTTGTACGACGGACCGCTGCAGTCGTTCGGCACAACGTGGGCACATTGGGCTAATGGCGCGTTTGCACTCGCGGATTCGCGGGCGGATCCGCGGAGGCGGAAAATAGATTTTGGAGCCTGGTCTCACAATCCACCCTCCGCCATGCGCCGATCCCCCTGCAAATCCGCAAGTGTAAACGCGCCATAAATCGGAGGCGGCGCAACGGAAGAAGTTGGCTTCGTTCCCCTCAAAACCTGCCTGTTGGTCACTCAACTAAAATTGAATTGTCACGCGGAAAAATGAAAAAACAAACAGAGGAAATGGAAACAAAATATTTCTAAAACGCCTGTTAACAACTGACTGTCAAGACAGCTCGTGCGTGCTGGCGTTCTCATGCCGCTCACCTTCTGCAGTGCTGCTTCGGTAGAGAGCGCCTGCTGTGCGGGGCAGCTGCAGGAGCTGACTTTGAAGGTGCTGACGCTGGATGTTATCACTTGAAGAACAGGAGAAGAAAAACGAAGGATGAAGACGTCGCGAGGCCCTGGATTGTTGTTTTTGTTTTGTTTCCGTGTATGAACGTATATAAACGATTGCGGCTTCTATACTTCTAGCGGCACATGTGGCGCTGAAAGTACGAAGCGGCTAAAGCCTGTCCCAGTCAGCGTGTGGCCCTGAAAGCACGAAGTGCTTGAAAGCCTATCATAGTCGCTCTTGAATCCATGGAACGCGAACATGTGTCTTTACACCAGAACCTTTGGGACCATGATTTCGAAAAAGGTTGATTTTGTATGTCTTAGCGGAATGCTGGAACTGGAGTTCCAAGCGTCAATAAGAAGAACTCTCCCTTCGCACCCTTATCCTGCTTGGCACAACAGGGCAGTTTTTAAGCCCTTTCGTAATACACCGCGTTTCGTCGCAAAAAGGAGGGTACCTGGCTGCTTTATCCGATAAACAACGCAAGGGGTGTGGGCTGGAGCTCTTCGTAGAATTTAGCAAAGCGAAAGGGACCGTGAAGTGATTCTTCAACTTCTTCCTCGTCTGCTTTAATCCTCAACTGAAAAACGAAAAGGAAAATCACGTGCTTGTGTGACGTGCTTGGGCACCGGATGCGATGACGCCAACCTTCCACCGTGCGTTTTAAGTACACCATGGAACTTGTCATTTGCAAGTGATGACAACTGCCGTCGCGTCACTCATTGGCAACGAACGCGAATTTAAATATTCCTTGACGGATTGACTGTTGACGAGCGCATACATCTGAGTGACTCCGTGATCGTGTCCTAAGCGTCAGCAGAATTCCGCCGACGTGCTTGTTGAGCACAGCGGATGCATCACAGTGAGAAGGCGGAGAGCCTTCGAAGGAAAGGAGGTACGAAATAGTCCGCTGTATTTCCTTGCCATCAGCGGGCTTTGACTTTCTATCCTCTTTCTTTTGGCCACTAAACGATATGTGATTGGTCAGATACCAATCTAAAATAATGTATCCCAGCCCAAAATCAACATTATTATTCCTTTAATCGCATTATAAAGGAGATAAACAACAACGATTGAAAGATTGACATCTATCTCGGTCTACAGAGGGAGCGATATATGTAATCGCGACAGAACAATTTCACCTGCACCGGGGGTGATCTGTATTTACGAGTGACACGTCCGTGGGAAACACGGGCATCTGTACAAAACGTACAAGTAATCTCGCTTGCTTCTTTTTTATATAAAAATAGCCGCAAATATAATGATAAAACTTCTTTTATTTCAACAGAGCCTAGGTACGTGCCTTGTTTTTCTTCTGCAAGCTAGCGAAGGAGTCTGAGGTCAGATCAGGAAGATTAGCATCTAAAAAAGAAAGAGGGTAATCTATTTGTCCGCATGTCCATGGCCTTTTTCGAAGAGATAAATAAGAGAGAGGTTCAAAGTTAGAGACAACGCTTATGTTTGTCGTCCATTCTTAAATACAGAGAGCAAGCATTGTGTGCAGCTAGAGTCATCCACGCAATGGCCCCCACAATGCTGGTGTTCCTATCCTATCGAGCGAGCGAGTGACTCTGACGCTGGGCATCCGTCGATTTCTCGAATGCCTGACGATGAATGCTTTCTAAAAAAAAGAACGGTAATTACCCACTTGTAATCTCCACATTCAGGAGCATCGCCGTGATGCGAAAATACTAGTGACAACGAGCATTAAATCCAGCTTTTTCCCGTTGCTTCCGATATCTCGCCTGAATATTTATCACCATTACACACACCAGCTCAATTCAACAGTTTCCCGCTCGCTGGATTAATGGTAGCCATTTCTATTTGGCGTGTAAACAGGTTCCCTCGCATTTGTGTGCTTCCATTTTTTTTGTTTTTTTGTATACTGCTTTATTTTTATTTTTGAAGGTGAGCCTCTTTCTGACCGTAGCAACACCGAAAGCAAACGAGCTTATACACATCTGCAGGGTGCGACTAAACTCCGTCCCGTATTTGTCTTTCCGGGTGGGGCCCCTCCGTCGTTTTAAAGCCAACAGCGTGTTCCTCGAGCCTGTGCTGCATGTTTTGATTTTCGTCCTCGATTCGGCTCTAAACCCGACAGGATCGGCGTCGACTCTCTGCGGAGGTGCACGCTTTGAATCGCCGAACAGCAGAGTAAATACTCGAGCGTGGAGAGGAGAAAAACACAACATACAAGCTGTAGAATAGGTAAAGGAAAGTAAAACTGGCGGCATTCATATACGAGACGCTGCGAATCGGCGCCACGAACGGCGAGCGTTGATTCGTCCTGCGATAAATACAGAAATTTCTCATTTCTGTTTGTCTCTGCTCTTATGCAATTTCTTCGCGTATACAGTCGTCCCAAGCGACATGGGTCGGCACCTGCCGCACACACATATAAACACGCATACACGCTCGATGCTTTTTTTTTCCCCGTTTCTGACAATATGGGGCAGTCGCCGCGAGGGAGGAAACGCGGGGAGTTGAAACTGACAGTAGAGCGGCGTCAAATTCCGCAGCCTAACGGATAGATCTTCGATCTTCTCTTTTCATCTTGTTGGAAGCGTTTATATGCGTGCCGTATATCTCGCTTCCTCCTTCGTGTGTTTATGCGTGAGTGACAGCACGACTTGTGCATTATCTTAGAGTAGTGTATCACCTATCACCGCCAAGTCTCAGCAACTCGGAGTTGAAGTATATCGTGCCAATTCCCAGTGGGTGAAAACGAATTCGAACCATGGCGGTCGCCATCAGACAAATGCTGATTGCGGCGGATATACCGTGCACCTGTATTTTCTGTATATGTCAATTAAATATTGCCAGCCTGTAAATTTACATATTCAAACTTTCCCAGAGACTCGAGGTTTTCAATGTAGCGCTGGTGGAGAGATAACTCCTTTTGGGGAGTCATGTGAGTGTAATGGCCGGAAGTGAACCCACGGTATTGGCATAGAAGCTTACCTGCTCCTCGCACGTGCCCTTTCGTTCCCTCCCAACAGCAGTCGTTTCCTGACGGCTCAATTGAAATCGCCGGAACGCACTCAGACTCACGACTGCGGGCGACCGTCTCGGGGAAAAGAATCTCGCCCGTTTAGTAACCGTTTTCGGCGGGAGTCACCACCCTCTTAGCACCAGACGTTTTCGTGTTATTTCTCTCTCTTTATCTCTCTCTCTATATATATATTTCTTTTACTTTTTTTCTAGTCGTTTAGCCCCCTAGGTTCATCAACTCGGCCAACTCATATCTGCGTCGTTTTTCAGCGATACACGGGGTCGCACTTACACATCCCCGCTTTTGGGGGGGGGTGTCCTCGCGAAGAAAACAGGCTTCCCCTTTTGTGAGAAAATAGTTTATTGAACGCAAATGAGCGACCTCCATATTTATTGTTATGCTCTTATGATTAGTTGTTTAGTTGTATATTTCCGGGAATCTTTTTGTGAGTACAATATTCAGCTGTTTATTTGTAGATTAGACTAGCTATCTCATTAGAATTTAATATCCAGATTCAAAGCGCCGTCGCAGCGTCCCAACTGGTGAATCTTCGATGAACTGTCAAGTTAGAGTGCAGTGCTGTCAACTGAAAAATCAAAACCCCTAAGAAATCCAAAGAAATTGCTAAAAACCGCTAAATTTTAGGCGCAGGGCTATAATGACTTTTTAAGAGCATTCACCGCTCTTACTGGTGTAGCATGGCACAATGAACTAAAAAGAAATAACTTATAGGAGATTTCTCCTGTTTCACTCGAAGTGCTTCCATGTACAGAACAATTTCCACTGCATGATCTTTTTGTAACCAGGTGTGTTATGTTGTCCTACCTGCAGAGGTACATCTACATACTTCCGAGCTTCTGTAGAATACCTGGTGGCAGTTCGTAGCTTCGGTAACCAAATTCAATGCATTTGAAAAAGATATATACCCCAGTAGAGGTGTCTGATTGGTCTAACGTCGCCTGGAACTTCTAGTAACCAGTCTTTGTTTTCCGAATTGCTGTGGAGAATTTCCTGGGCCCATGTCATCTGGCAGACTTGGAAAGCGAATTAATACCTTGACGCCCAAATCAGTTCAAAGCAGTTTCGTAGGCGTTTAAAAAAAAAAAAAAAAGTAACTTAATACGTTAGTCGTTACTTGCGAAATAAAGGAACGTGTTACGGACCCGCGTTACCCTGAAAAAAAAAAGGAACGCGTTACCTTTGCCATTACCGGTAAAAAGTAAAGCACGTTACTTTTGCGTTAGTTTTTATTTATAAATTGACAATAACAGCGTTGCGGCTTTTTTTTTTCTGGGGGGGGGGGGGGGGCTAGGGGGACGACGGCGTTTTTCAACACTAAAAAAAGGGCGCAGGCGTTGGTTTTTTTTCTTTTTTGCTGAAATATTGGATTTTTTGCGTGGAAAAGAGACAGGCAAAATTTTGCACGTATGTGGACTTCAGGTAAAAATTGATGATTTGGTGCCTACACTTCGTTTCAGCCTAAGTCCAGACGAAGCCAACGCCTCGCGCTAATTGGACAAATCAAGAAGCGTTAAAAGCGCAACTCACTGGACCTTTTCTTGTTGATGATTGGTTCAGCGATGGTGCAACAGTTACATAAACATCACGAACACCATGATGGTACCCTGTTTACGCCGACTGATTGGTCCCGTCAGCTCGTAGCGTCGGTTTTGTCTAGGGTTAAGAGTAAAACGAAATATAAAAAAAAACATCGAAGAAAATTAAGTGTACTTTGTTTTCTTCAGGTTTTGGGAAGAATGTGTAACGTGTAACATAAGTATGTTACCCGTTATTCTAACTAAGTAACCTAAGTACGTTACCCGTCACTGTTTTGAAAATGTTACGATTATGTTACTACGTTACTGAAAAAAGTAGCGCGTTATCGGCAACACCGTTACTTGGAACGCGTTACCGCCAACACTGGTTGGCGGTAACGCGTTGCAAGTTGGCGGTAACGGGTTCCAAGCAGCATGTTTCAGTGTTTGCCACGGTAACACCTCACTATGGCACTCCAAAAAAAAGCCTGTGCGTCTACTTTCCCGCACAAACTCGAAGAGCCAATCACCTCAACAGGAGGCAGCTCAGCGAATGACGATGACGAAACACATGTTTAGACCAAAAAACGCAATCCTGAGTTGTGACATTAAAAAATGCAGGTGTGACGTTTTGATGTCCCTGCTCAGACTGCGTTTTTTAGTCAAAACCTATGTTTTGGCATCGTCATTCGCTGAGCTGCCTCCGAAAGTTGCGGTGATTAGCTCTCGAAGTGTTGAGTGAGGGAAAGTAGAGTATTGCGTCGCAAAGAGTTATTCTCACTGACAAGACTGTTTTAAAAGAGTAACGAAAAGTAACGACCGCATGACCCTAACTTAACAAAAAAATTAAGCTATTTAAAATAATAAATGTAAACTAAAAAAAAAATTAGAGTGCCAGAAAAAAAAAAGAAACGCTAACATGATTTGCAAACCGCTAAAAATCCCACCAACCGTAAAGCGGCCATTTCTCAAGCTAAACAAAACAAAAACTATTTTTGGCGAGAAAACCGATAAAATGCCAACACTGCTCTGACCTACAGGCGAACAGACATTTGCCGCGTACAGCTCCGCTATTGTGCACAAAACAGGGATCGCGTATGGAAACAGAGTTATAGAGTTACTGCATACGTATAGGTGTGACGTGACCAGGCGGAAATGGAGAAGCAACAAACGAGGACGCCTTCCAGGCCTTATAGCAATGGCGAAAACACGAGTAACAACCTAAGGCAGACAACAGTACAAAAAAAAAGATTTGGCCTGCGCAAGCAGCGTTTGTTGAAGGAAGACAATCCCCATCATGCGTTACAAAAACAAACTACCAAAGTAACCAAACTAAAAAGGAAAAGAAAAAACAACACAGTTTACCAATAATCAAAGTAAACAGCGGCCCAAAACGTTGGATCGGATTCTCAGCCATATCAATCACACACTGTCATGTCCCCCACTAAGCTCCGGGCCATGCATCGTTATACATAAAGCGGAACGACGCTTTTACTAACGGTGACTCTTCGCGCTCCTTCGGAACACGCGCGCGTGATGGCGCAGGGGAAAAACAATTCTATTTGGTGGCCTACCAGAAGAACCCGTTGGCGTGCCCTTCGCGCGGCCGCAGCAATGCAAGAGCCAAGCGGTGTGAGCTCTTCCGAGGCTGTTTCGGCTTATTGATATTCATCCCCGGAGCACCGCTATCCGGAGGTTCTCTGAGCAGCACTGCAGTGTCTCTAATACCGCGGATGTGTTAATGTATCGTGGTGGTATCTCTTGGAGAGCGCGCAGCGCGCTTACAGCGAGCGTATATACCCATTGTTCATAATTGAGGTGCAAATAGAAGGTTAATACCGTTATTGCACAATGTGGGAACAGCTACCGGCAGACGAATTATACGAATTTGAGCATAGTTGTAAACCCGAGACTGGCGATAGGGTCAAGAGACGAAAACACAGAACGACACGGACGAAGGCAGCGGGCACGTACTGGGTCTGTCGCGTTCACTCGTGTCTTGTGTGCTGCCGACATGGACTCAAACACAAATGGAATGTCGCTTGCGTTGCGTATACGCATCTGCGGTGATGAGATTTAGAGAAGAATGCAAAAAGAACCAAGAGGCATTAAAACGGTAGTATTTACGTGATCTTCCCGAAAACTTCAGCGCATAGTTATTGTTGGGAAGAAACCACTATGCATTTTCTGTCTTCCTAAGTCCTGTAATGTGTGTTATAGAAAATGCTACCCAGGTTTTTTTTTTGTTTTATTTAAGGATGCTTAGTTTTTAGATAATTTCCAATCACGATGCCCGTCAGATTTACAACTACTCTCTTACGGTCAAAATCTGCAACAAAAATACAGTTACTGACACCGATTTTGTTTTCGTAAGTTTTATATCGCTGTTTTTTACAAAGCACTAGTCTTCACTCTTGCCCTCTGAGCCAATCGTGCAAATGCACGAAAGCTGACATCGCAAGCCCAAACAGTAGCTCTCGCTGCGGAATCAACATCGTTTCCAAACTTTGTTGCTTTCTATTTTCATTTTGGTAGTTTATGGCCTCTAAATAAACAAGGAAATAACAATAACGTTTTCTCAATAAAAACGACGTCTAATGTAAGTGCTAAAAAATTGTCAGGAGGAAAAGATTTCAAAAGTAATACATCGAAGGAGTTATTTTACACGTCGGCTCGGACCTTGACATTATGAATGGTAATTTTATCAAAATAAGCATAGTCCCACCACCTGGGAAGGTTACCTGTAAAATAGATAAATGAAGTTGCAACCAGCAGTTAGTGAGGCTGTCAGGATTGTGCCCTGTTATAAGATGCCTGCATGAGCCACAAGGTGCCATAAGGTAGAAACGAGCGAGCACATGATCCGAAATGTTCAGAAAACGGTAGGCGCCTTTCTTGTAATAAAACATCTGCAGGGAAACACTTTTAGGAAATTGTGCTTCCATACAACCGTACTGATATCGGGAGCTGGAATTTCCACTTCAAGTAATGCTTTCAAGCGTGCGCTTGTGGCGCAATCGGGCCTTGGAAAACGATTTGCTAAAGCCTCTCCTTAATTGCATCAAAGGCATGAGACACTACCATTATGAGGACATTTTACTCTACTGATGACTGTTAACGCTTTACTTTATGGTAGCGTCATGTTGCAACGAATTTATCTGTCCTGCTTTAGGTGTTTCTCTTCTGTTTGTACACTACAATCTCAGTATGAGAGGCTTAAATAGAGCCTCGCTATTTACCGCTTCCCTTCGTGTGAGACCCCACGCAGTCGCACTTTGGCGTGGTCACTGCAAGGTTGTTCGCGGATACATAAACCATTATGTTCGCACTAAAGATAATTCTAGTGGAGCACTTTTTCGCAGAGCTCGCCCCGACCGTTCTGAGGACGTTCAAGGAACGTACATGGCGCCGGTACGCGAAGGTAGCAATTACCGGCGCGTCAGTTCACGCCGCAGTACTTGGTCCACTAATATACGACGACGCCCCTGACCTCCTCGACCGGGCGGTATGCAAGCCGGGGTTTTGTCGAACTGGCGCCTTCTCCAGAAAGGCCCGGAACTCGTTTGCCTTCTCAGAGCTTGGATGGTGTACTAATTAGACCCTTCAGACTGCCCACTTTGTTCGCTCAGGTTTTAGAGTCTTACGCTCATGTGAAAATGACAAGATCTGACGAAGGCAGTACTTGCAGCTTTTCTACAAGTGGACGCACCTTTCCAAGGGGATTTTCTCGCACACCCGTCACCCTTCCACGCGTGATGGGCCAGCAGTGCCGGAACCTATGATCGTTCTGTGATTCCGCTGCCAAGGGGGTGCCGATATCATCGCTTTCCGCCTGGTATATTTTGATTAGATGATTGCGATAAAATTAATCTTTTTGTGCTCAACTTCAACAGTTCTGGGCACTGAACAGCATCGTAAAAACATAAGCATGGGCGCGAGTGCGAGGTCGAAGGAGGCACCTCTGCAAACAACGCGCTTCGTAGAGCTTCTTTGATGGCTGTGCACACAGTTCGTGCGATGGACTGATTGGCCCACCGAACGCGCCCCACTTCGTAGAGTGGACTAGAGCACTGGACGGCCTACTTTTTTATAAGCTATGTCTTCTATATTTGTGTAAGCTTTCGAACGCTCACCACATGACTGCGATATGACAATGCCTTCCGGGCAGCATTGCATATAAGAGATGAGGTGCACGCCTTGGCCTGATCAGGTAGGCATTACATCGTGTGGGGTCCGGGCCGGGCCCGGGCCGGGCCTGGTCAGGTAGGCATCCCATCGCGCCGGGTCCGGTCAAGTTAAACTAAGGGACATATGTTAAGGTGACGAAGTTAAAGAAAAAAGATTGAAAAATAAAGATCTTCAATTGGTACAACCTGGGAAGGCACAAACGATTAAAAGAAGTCGGTTGTGAGGATCAAGCATCAAGAGGGTCTGCACGGGTATGCGGGCCAGCCCACGGGCCGGGCTCGGGGATCATAGTTACAACCATGAAGGGCCAGGATCGGCTACGGGCCTTGCATTCAAGTCTACAAAGCGGTCCGAAGCAAGCCAAACCGGTCGTAACCTTTTCTTTTTTTTAGTGCATTTTTTATGTTGTTCGGGGGTTGGGGGAGACACCATAGTGAGGGAGACCCAAATGTTGAAAGCGCGCACGTGAATATCTGTGCGCGCGCGTGCGCCCGCGATTGGAGACAGTGCACTGCGTGCGTGCGTGCGCGCGTGCGTGCGTGCGTGCGTGCGTGCGTGCGTGCGTGCGTGCGCGCGTGCGTGCGTGCGCGCGTGCGTGCGTGTTTGTTTGCTTGTTTCTTTCTTTGTTTACGGTTTGGAGTGTGTGCACTGACTGCTTTTCCAGAGCACCAGTGACGCGGCGTTCATTTTCGTCGGCGGTGCCGCCGTCGTCGGACAGTCGTTTCTCCCTATCAGGCCCCCACGCATACACGCCTACAAAATGGGGTGAGGCCTGAGGAACGGTTCAACTAATAATATTTAAAAAAATGGATCCTTACTGCGTTGACTATGGCGTACAGTCGTCCACATGTGTACTAGTGCCAAGCGAGTTCGCAATGCCGTGCAACTTGTGTGCTGAGCATCATGGTCAAAAACAGAGCGGACCTCAGCGGGCCCGTGAAACTTAGTGTCGGGCCGGCCGGGCCGGGCCGGCTGTCGTATATAGAAAGCGGATCGCGAGCACGCCCGGTACCAAGTGAAAGCGGGCCGGGGTGGGCCGGGCTCGTAAATATCGGCCCGCACCGACCTGAATAATTCTCAACACTATCCAGACAGAACACTCAAAAGGCAAGGTGTGCGAGCTTTCGGCCCTCGCAGAACCAATGGTTTTCTTGGCTTTAGTCTCACGACTATTCACCTCGAGAACCAGATTGAATTTAGGCGATGCGTGCTCTTGTTTATCCATGTATCTCTATGAGGCACGTGGTGGTTTCCTCTGTCCACAATGCAAGGGAGACAAAGCATCCACGCTATAGCTGCGACCAGAAGCTCCGCCTTCAGCACGAGCTCGCCGGCTTCCGCAGTGTCTTGATTGCGCGTGCCTGCGCGTTTACACTTGTGATGGCAAGGGCGGAAAGCTCGCGCTGAAGGCGGAGCTTCTAGCCTCAGCCGGTGTCGAACCGAAATGTTTGTTCCGGTTCAGGGAAAACGGTTCAGCTCCGGTTCGACTCCGGAGTGAAAAAATAAAGGTTCAAACCGGTTCGAACCGGTTCGTACTCATATGGTAAAAAAACCGTTGACGACAGCAAAACATAAACTATGCATGTTTTATAAAAGTGTTACATGTAAAAAGCAAAGTCTCACATTAATGTGTGGAACGAAAGACCTAGTGCTGGGGCACCTTGGTACGTGGGTGAAAGCGCAGTTCAATGTCAGGCAGCTGACCGAAGAAGCAGGACGTCGTTAAGCATATCCGGAGAAAGACGGCACCTCTGAGACGATAAAATGAACTTCATTGCAGAAAAGGCTCGCTCCTCGCTGATCTGGTTCGCTGGCACTCCCAGGGTTACTTGCGCCAATGCGCAGAGTTCCGGATGGCGCTCCCGTCTCTCCTCCCAAAACTGCAACACGTTAGCGTCCCTTGAAAGCCGCGGATCCTTGTCGAGCATTTCCAGGAGGCATGCTATATAAAGGGGTCTACTGGTACCTTGAACGTGCACGCCAGCCTCAAATTCTCTTTCCTTGAGGAGTGCTTCCAAGGTGTCTTCCGGATCTTCTGGACCCGCCGCAGTTTCAGAAGGCAAGGTAGAATCTTGATCGCATTGCAGAGCTGTGATCCGCCGCCAAGTCTTTGTCAAATGCAACGTGGCCTGGTACTTTTGCTCAGGGGTGAGAAGAAGGCGGAAGCAGGGATCCATGTGCACTGCTGCACAGAAGACATCCGTCTGAAAAAGTTGTCGCTGCTTCTTTTGTCATTGAGTGGACCAATGCCTTTGCTAACGGCGACGATATGTTGGAAGCGTCCATAAAATATCTCAGACATGCGCCGTCGAAATCTCCTACAGATTGTTGTTCCTTCAGCAACGGCTTCGTCGCCACTTCTGCCGGGCGAAGCAATACTGCGAGCGTTTTGACTTCCGCCCATACGTCTTTAGTCGACCTGGAGCTCTCTTCTTTTGAGAGCAACCCTCCAGCGAAGCCTCTTGGTTGAAGTAGCCTGGTGAGCATATGCAGCGTGGACAACCACCACGCTGGACAATCAAGCATTGGTTTCTTCAATCCTAGCTTCCTGATCAGGGACAAACACACATGGGTCATGTAGTCTCTTAACAAGCGCACAGCTTTCTTCGGTTGGCGCCAAAATATATATATTTTTTTTACATTTTTGGTTCATTTTTTTAAGGCTACTGCGTTTCTTGCGACGCACATTTTCCGCTCCGGAGCGAAAAAAAAAATATTTCCTTCCAGTTCAACTTCGGTTCGAGCGAAAATAACGGTTTTTCCCTCTTTTCGGTTCACGGTTCGGGTTCGGTTCAATACCCGGGCCTCAGCTTCAGGGTAAATGTAGTATAACGGTACGGAGCAGGGGCAAGGGTAAAGAGCACGAGCTCATAGCAGTTGATTCCAGTGCGCGAGCGCTGCACTGGCGCCTCCCATGGCCTCGGCCTCGCGCCCGTAGCGATCGTTTTGCTCCAGGTATATGTAAAACAAAGCGTAGTTCTGCTTTTCACCAGATGAGCCGTGCCGATCGAATCGTGAGGTGAATAATCTTAACTGCGCTTCACTGCTCGCTAAAGTAATGCGGAAAGCTTTTAATGCAGACATGCCTTTTTTCGTCCCAACGTGGTCACGGGCATATCCAGAGCAGCGTTTGAGCGCGTCTGTTGTAACATGTATGCGTTTTTCGCAGACAGTTTTTCGGTCTCAATAAGGTCCCGAACGATGCGAACGGCCGACCATCGGGCTCTGATCCGCAGTGTGAGCCGTCATAGATGTGAACACTTAAAATGGTGTATATTAGGGGAGTTTTAGAATAGCGCTCGCTAAAGCTTTGCGTACGTAAAGAATAGCGTCGTCGCCACTGCGCATGCGCCGAACGCTAACCACGTTTTGCGCTCTGCGTGTGTTATTGTAGCGTACGCTATTTTACGGGAATTTCGTGCGTGCGCAAAGAGTCTTTGCGCTCCTCCAATGTAGATTTGTAATGAGAAGTTGGCTAAAGCCAAGACGAGCAGAGTGAAAAATGGCGGCTCCCAGGACCATGGCTACCTTGGCTGCGGCCTCTTTGGCGGCGTCGTGAGCGTGACGTCGGCAGCATCCTCGCGACTGCGACTTTCAATACGGGACGACAATGCACTCCGTTTAAAAAAAAAAAAAAAAAAAAACGTAAGGTGGGCAACGATCACCGGAAACTTGATGCTTGCGACGCGCAAACATTTCTCGGCGAAGGTACGGTGTGCGAAGGCCAGTACATGAGACCTGTCTTGCGAGGCAACGCAAGCGGACATGATAGGTCGACCGCTCCCGTCGCATTATCATGTTTAAACAAATCTAAAATGTTACTCTAAACGAAAAAAAATAATTTTTTTTTCAAGTTACAGTTTTTTGTGTGTGAAATAAACATAGTGATTATCTTGGTGGCGTTGCAAGCGCGAGATGCTTGGGCTTTTGCGTCGCGGCGGAGAAACGCTATTCTAAAACTCTCTTACGCAGCGTGCGCTAACTGAAGCGCTAAATTTCGCGCTAGCGTGCGCTTAAACTGCGTACGTTATTCTAAAACTCCCTATTATACAGACCGGACTCGAGCTCGAGATGTTCTAAGACGTTTCTCAATATTCTGACTTCTAAATGTGCCCACGGCATGTAGAAAGCGCTGAGCGGAGAACCTGCGAACATCCATGCGAACCTCCATGAAACAAAGAATCGGCACGGGGTGTACGGTCAGAGGCGTACACACTCGCACCCTTTTCCGGTGGCGACCACGGTCGCCAACGGAGGAAGCCAACCGAGCAAGCAAGGAAAGGGGCGATCATGCGCAACCCCCATCGCCGATTTCCTGCCGCTCAAAACGAGCGCCGAGATCGTGACCGATGGGACGAGCGTGCTCCTTTGAACCCCCGCCGCGCCATGCGGAGCGTGACGCAGTCGGTCGTCACCTTCACGCAGGAAGGCCGCCCCCTCCGCCGCCACTGCACGCCTTCCTCGCGGATGACGGTGGCTACACGCTTCTTCCATTTGTTCTAATTCAATATTCCCGGGGCTCCTCCTTCCCGATCCCGGCCGGAGGCTTCTGCGGCGTGGACGCAGGGGCCGCATTCCACCGCTGCGGGGGATTTATGTAACCCAAAGAGCCCCGTTATTACTGCACGATGCGGCGCTGATGGAGCCAGTGCGCCCCGTTTTCTTCTTACGCCGGATTAATGTCTTATGAAAAGCCATGGCTGCTTAGATCGGGGAACCACGACCGCTGAGCGTGAGGCGCGGGTGGACAAATGAACGCTAAAACAAATTTACTATTTTTTTTTCGCGCGAAAGTTTAAAGGGTACTTTTGAACCACATGGCGCGGCTAGCACCGAATTTACTGTCTTAATTTTCTCGGTAATTCGTCACTCGTTCTTTTCGGGTACACGAGCACGTATATACCCCGTTTTAGAAGACCTGTGCAGTGACATGCGAGGCGATATCACGATATTGTGACTTTAGAAAGAACTTAAAGAACGGTGCGCATGAACACCTAAGAATAGAAGTGTTGAAAACTGTGTGAAGCAATTCTATTTTTAGAACTATTCCTTCAGGAAAGGAAGAGGGACTTTGTGAAGCGAGGATGCTCCGGCCGGATTCCTCTTGAAGGACCTGTTCCGTGCGCAGTTCACTAAACCATCTTTACGAAGGTTTAGTGTTTTGCTCGTATCAATCAACTGTACAAGCTATGTAATGCACAGCGTAGTTACAATGAACACTAAATTCGTTTACAGGCGGCTCACACCTCCTATTCACACCACTCAGGTAGATGAAAACAGGTCGCAATTACGGTGAAACATCAAAGAAAAATGGCCACGATCCGCCACATAAAAAGTGAAATAATGTTTTGAGGGAGCACAGTAAAAGCGTTTATTATTTTTTCTAACTTTATTGCTGTAGCTTTATTATTTATTTAATGTGATTGCCGTTGTTTTTCTTTTTATTTTTTGCCGCTATCAATCTTTCGCGTTGTAACGAGTCCGATGATGAGAAGGGCTAAGCTGTAAAACTAAACGCTGCGGCAAAATGGCTCCGTTACTCGTGAGCGTGTAATCTGCGAGCCCCCAATTATTCTCCGCGATGGGTGCTAAAAGCTCGCCGCTGTTTCCGCCGGCCTTCGACGTGCGATTTTGATTACGACCATTAAACAGCCGGGAAAGACCACCTCGTTATGCTGGGCCCTCTTACCTTCGTCCGTGTGGCTGCTTGTCGTGTTTAGAAACGGTCAGTCCGTTGGTTAGTTGGCACCTCGCCGCTTTCCAGCTGCCGCCGCGCTGCTGCTTCGACAGCTCGGAGGGTCGCACGAAATTAAGATTAGAAATAGAAATGCTTCTGTTCCGCTTCATGAGGCTATCGGAGAGAAGTGATTACTTGTAATCCTGTAATTGGCTTGAGAAGCTTTCGTATTCCGTTGAACGAGTCATGACCGTTGGTGATATCTGGAGCATCCTTGCGAAATATAAATATGCCGAAACTTCGTCTTAAATGCCATCGGACCTGCGGCCGTTGCATGCCATTCAAAACGTATTGCTGCATACTTGTTGGTTGCTGTTTAAACAATAACTCCAAGGCAATATTAGGAAAAGGCGGAGGGGGGGGGGGGGGGGTAAGATTGGTGAAAAAAATAGCCCACTGATGAAGCATAAAAAAAGTATTAAAAAAATGGACGACCTTTATTTAATAAAAAATAAAATCAAGATAACACCGTGCAACACGGCTGGTCAAACATTAAATAAAACCCAAACTGCTGGTAGAAACGATTGGTTGGCGGTCAGACAAATTTATGCTAAACGCCGCGCTCCACGCGCGCCACTTAACTTTTATTTTTAAAATACCGCCTTTACTAATCGTTAGGCCTCGTTTTACTCACGCGATAGAACTACAGCTAGGCTCATCTTTCACAAAGCTCAGAGTTTGTGACGAACCATAAATGCTGGCGTTAGAAGTAAAATATCTGTCGGGAAGCGCTTAACACGAGGCATTAGACCCAAATTTTTAGTCGATTCTTTCTCAGAACTATCGTCCCCACTATCACTCGCTTCACGAATGGACGAGCCTGTGCTCTACCCACCACGTTCACACCACCGAGAAAATCTACCTGAGGATAGATCACGGGCGGCTGCCGTAAGTGATGTTGTCGAGCCTCCCCCGCACACTGTAGTCAGCGAGAAGGCGTCCCGACGTCGCAAACGATGCATAGTGGTCATTCGAGTCTTCCGCTCCGCGTCGCCGACCACTTCATCAGTCCACTGAACCGGGAGATTGGGATGTGCTCTGGCCGGTCACAAAATAAGCGGAGACAACAAAAAGCTCTCGCGAATTCGTCACAATGCATCCATGGATTGCCTCAGAGAAACAAAGCCGTAAAACGAGTCGGATCCGTCACGCCCATGACCCCGTTCTCTTTTAAAGCCGCTCGGCAATAAAGATAACAATAAAACCGCTCAATCGTCGTGAGACTCGCGTTAAAAGTCTCCAGTCTTTTCTTCCGGTCCTTGAAGGAGGCTTTCTTGGCGAATCTCCGCTCCGTGCAGCAGCGTATGCGCTATACGGTTCCTAAAAGACTTATCGTAAAAGTTACAAGGCCCGCGTCCGTCACCACACGCGCGGGCGGCTGTAAAATGCTGCTCAAAGTTTATCCGGAAGGCTGCGCTGCCGTGCGGGCCTTCCTTCCGAGGACGAGAAGACCTCGGCTGACCTTTCGACCGAACAAAGCGGTCCTTCTCTACAGCCTGTGTGGCCATCTGTGCACACATCGTCGTTGAAGCTCAGATGAACGCCCGCATATTTTTTTTATCTGTCCTATATCGTTGAAACGGCTCTTTTTTCCAGTGTCGACGAGACAGCCGTCTGTTTCTCTTAGTTTCTTTTTTTTTTTCCGGGTAAGATTTACGTTTGTGACCGCTGGCTGTACGTGGCCGTAGAGTCGTGTATGAAACATAAGTAGTGAGCCTCATGTCTGCTTAAAATGTACTATTGCTCAGTGGCGATGGTGTCCGTCAACGTTTTGCACACGTACACGACTGGAAACATTCTCACTATCCCCCATGGAGAAAATGGCATGAATGTGCCCAATCATTTTTTTACAGCGGAGCTGTTAAGGGCTAGTTTCCCCAGTTTCGTGTCCGTCCCTAAATAAATGTGGACACAAAACTCTGGACAGCTAGCACCATCTATGAGTGACGGAGGCAACCAGACAAACGGCTTACCGGTTGTCTGGTTGCCGTTGTTGCTCATAGGTCGCGGCAACCTTTCTAGCCTTTCCACTCTGGTGAAAACCAGAGTGGAAAGGCTGAATTTCTCTAGGCGTCGTCCGAGAGGTTGTCCTCGAGGTCGTCCTTGAGGTTGTCCTCGAGGTCGTCCTAGAAGTCGTCCTTGAGCTCGTCCTAGATGTTGTCCTCGATGTCGTCCTCGCCAATGCAGGTTTTCTTTTTTCCCGTTTACTTTCAGCGTTTCAAGAAGATGCTGATTCAGGCTGGGCACCTCGCATTGTCTGCTCTGTCGAAACAAAAACAGAGTGCCGAACCGAATTTTGTATTGATGCGGTTCGGGTTCAGAATCACGGCTTTCGCTTTAGTTCCGGTTCTGCTCCGGGGAGCAATAACAACAGTTTAAACTGGTTATCAACCGGTTCGAACCGCTAAAGATCTCAAAAGCAGGCATGGACAAGACACCTTCGACTCGGGGCTCTATAAACATGGGTACTGTTACAGCGTTCCGTTGGCCATCATTTGGGGCCTCTCGATTCCGGTAGAAACCCTTAGCAACGCCGTGGAGACGACCAGTACTGGCCGAAAGTCATTCATGAACCCGCGGGGAAAGTAAAAAGGTAAGGTGAAGCTATGTTAAAAACGGGCACGCGCACATCTTTGCGACAACATGGTCATCGAGGCCTTCTATATTCAACTGCCATCTCTACTGTCGAAATAACTGTTATTTTTTGTTGCCAACACAAGCTCTCGAGTGATTTTTGTTTTCCTCTTTGCATTTGAACTGAAATTTCTACCCCACATGATGTTGGAAGCCTTCAGCGGAACGGTACGCTTGCAAATAAAATGGTCACGATGTTTTTTGTTTTTTTTTTCATTTTAATTGCCAAACGGTTCTGAAGTTGGTTTGACTCCCTAAAGAACCAGGCTCTTTCCCAATACCTCGATACCAAACGTTTGCAATAATCAGTTCACTAGCGACAGTTTGCTCTATGGTGTTACATGGCGACGGAGTTATACTGCGGTACTGTCCGTGCATCATTAACAACACTTAAGGTCGTTCTCCGTTACATTTGCTGTAAGTAGAAGTCGCCTTGGAGATCCTAGCCTTCTTGCCATTAGAATAACGTTGAGTCTTGCCCCTTGGACGCACTGCGTTTACTCCTTCCCCTAAGCCACAAGATCTTGGAACGGGGTTGCTTTCCCCCGCGGGACAGCAGCTTTTTTGAAAACGTGTGGTACAAGACGTGAGGTACAAGATATCGCAAGGCGCAAGCGTGGAGTCAAAATTGGCCAGTCAACGAAAGGCCCCTAAAAACGGTTGCGTTTGAGAGCGTTTGAGTGTGTTTGACTGCGTTGCAGTTGCGAGAAACCAAAGCATCCCCGCTTCCTATGTCGTGTGCCAAACTACTCCTTGAATTGAATTCCACATTTCATACAAAACATAGATGTGCCTGCCACTCACTTTCGTTTCCCGACGCCACGCGGTCGAACGCACTCAAACGCATATGTGTGTATCGGCCTTAAGCAGCGCCAGCATCCGCACTCAGAAATAAGGCTGTCGCTTGTCAAATTGTTTCATACGCGATCACATCATCTTGTATTGTTCCCTAATATTTGATACAATATTATGTCATACCATGCGTAGGATTATGTCACATCGTACCAGTCTCTTGTTTTCCGATGAAGCCGACATCAGGCTGCATGGACAAGAGCTAGTATGTTCATTGGGCAGTCCTGTATTGTTCTCCCTGACAACTTGATGAGAGTTGACTAACCTCTTCAGTCATTCGTCCGTTACCTGTGCACGAGTGCCTTTCTAGTATCCATCACTCAGGCTGATTTCCCAGCCCCAAGCTCGGTCACGCACTTGTAGACGCGCGTCGCGTCGTCCACTTGTCTGGAGCCCGGGGGTCTCGCCTTTATCAATCACGGGACCGAAGCGGACGGGTCCCTCGGCCGGCGGGAGACGGAACACAGCAGCTGCTACACCCCGCGTGGGTGGCCAAACGAGCAGTGACGCCGTTTGCATGAGAATGCCGTCTCGCTTGTTTGCGCATTTCAAACCTCGACCTTTCTACTCAAGCGATAGTCGTGCAACCCATCCGCATCTCCGACTCGCCAAGCAGAATTGCTGAGGTTGACATTAAGCGGAACATATCGCCACTCAGAGGACAAGAAGTGCAAGGCGTCTCTTTTTGAGGTTCCCAGCCCCCAGCACGATATCGTTGTTTTCCATCATGCTTTGGCTGTGCGCGCTCGCTCGAAGTTCACGAGAGACCGAAGTAGGGTGCCTTCATGTGCGCTTTGCTTGGGGTGATGACATCTGGCCATTTTGTTTCCAATTCTTCTTTTTATTTTTTGTTCTGAAGCACGTGAAAGAGCGTGTCCCTGCACGCGCTCGTGGCGCTGACTGTGCTACGGCGACATTTTGTTTCCGGCGATTTCTTTGTATTTTCTCTGTGAGCGCGTGCTGTCGGCATCGGGTACTACAAAGGGTGGCATCACCCTAAACAGAAGGCCATTGAGGCACGCTAGGCCGAAGTGTTGTCAAGAGTATGAGGCTCGCGCTGGTGCGAGGACAACCAGACCAAACATCATGTTAAGGCTGAACTCCATGGGACGAATATGCTGCGAATAACCGACGAATTTTGGCCGGCGACTTTTGCTCTGCGCGTGGAATCAACAGAGTGGCTGCTACGTCACGCGCAAAGCGAGCGTGCCGTCGGGCGGCGTTCGCCAGTTATTCGTCACATAATTCGTTCCATGGAGTTCAGCCTTTATGCCTCTTTTCTGAGATAGGAAGGTAACTGTTACAATGTTTTGTAGTTTTTGTATAAGGAAAAAGGCCACGCCTGATTGTAATTTGGGTTTTCTTGGTTACTTAGGGGGCGTAGAATAATGTTGCACCATAAAAAGACGATCTTGGCCCAAACACACGAGTAACTTCATACAGTTTCACTTCATACAACGAAGTACAATTGGTGTTTAACTACCACTTACAAGGCCAGTAGGTGTGCGAAATTTTGTACTAATTAAGCGCTACCTACGCCCTTGATTGCACACACATCAGCGATGGCCGCGAGCGCCACCATCATTGATGCACTGGCCATGCGGCTTTGACCGCTGTCCTGACGTCCTTCCTTTTTGCGTTTTTTGGAAGCATTTATATTTTCGTTCTGGTTTTAACAGGGATGAAAATAGCTGCGTAGCACCTGCTAAAAACGTTTCCAATGACAAAAAAGATCTCTTTTTTTAGTTTTGAAAAACAATTTTTTTTTTCGAAAGAGACGATGCAGTTGCCACGGAAATGCGCACGCGCAAAGTGAGGCAGTCTATGCGGGGAGGCGAGAACATGGCTGTTGGGAACCTATGGAAACGCTGTTTTATAGAACGTGTCGCAAATAATTACTGTGTGTACCCTTACTTCTTAATAAGAGATATATTCCTTGGACTGTCTAGCAACAATACTGGAGAACAATGCTGGTGCGGAAGCAGCACCATATTTGTAACATCGTTCAAGGTTTAGATGGTCACTGACCAAACGACTCCTTTCATAGGATCAGTGTAAAAGGCGCATGGGTAGCCTTTTTTTTTGGGGGGGGGCGATTGAATTAGTTCGTTGTCGCGTGTGTGTTGCGCGTGTATCATCTGTTTTCTAATTCCTTGCCTATGTTAAAATGTATAATACGCGTGCAAATGTGAAACAAGCGCTGGTCAAATCTGACTGTAATCAGCGTAGAAAAAACGCTTTTCGATTCATAATAATTGCTTGCCAATTTTGAGTTTGACGTGGACTAGCGCCACCTGGTTCTGTAAGGGTGCAATATAAATACCGCTCCCCTTTTTCTTACAGTGCAGTTCTCAGAACATAAACACCGCGGTCAATAATGGAGCCCAGTGAATACCACATATTTATCACGGCGAACTCGCTTTTCAACCGCCAATCTGTATTAAGTTTGCTACATATGTGTGATATCTACGAAGCAAAGCAGCAATATAACCATAGAACCTTACCTGACTTACTGGAATGCGAAATTGTTCGTACGTCTGGCAAAACTGTGCACTGCCATTTTTGTTGCGTCGAGGTTTCTCTGCTGTTTGTAAATTTCATAGCGTTACTGTTAAGAATTCAGGCCTACTACTGCTCACCGCCATCGATCCGCGCCCACGACTGCGAGCTAAGGGTCAGTATTGTTTTACGCTTTTGCGCATGTACGTGCTCGTCGCCCCGTCGGTCGCAGGTTTCTCCCTGCAGCCAACATGGCGGACGTACACTTTAGCTCGAAATTTGGCTTTGAGTGCCGGTAAAGGCACGAGTGCGGGCGTCTGCTTTTCGAAAGCCCTTGTCTGCGCAAGTGCTTGTGCGAGCGAGGGATTCTTGAGAACTACGCTTTCGCTCCCTGGCCTTTGCCCGCGCCAAAGCCAACTGGTGAGACGAAACACGTTCTTCGGCGCCCCACTAGATAGCGATGTGCATCTAGCAATTTGTCTATTGCTCTTGAAACGACGCCAGTCGTACATTTAAGGTACCGCGGTACGAACTTGGCGTCACACGATGGCCATGCAGCTCATCTTCAGGGTTGCTAACTTCTTGAGCCGGTAACTTCGATTTTGCCGTAGATCCCCGAAACAAAACTTTAAGATACGATACCTTTAGAACTACACAAGGCAACAGAAAATAAATTGCCCCTCTTAGTAGTGAAAAAACTGCCGTAGTTACCCTTTGAAGGCCGACGAGCAGCTAAAAAGGGGGAAACTCTCACCAAATTTCTTCTTTCCATTCGCGAAAGAGGGACACCCTCCTTCTTTCTGGGAGGAGTAGCTCAAAAACTCGCTCCCGTGGAGAGTGGAGGGAGAATAGTGCGAAAGGGAATGGAGGGAAGGAAACTGAAAACCAATTTTCTCTGCAGCAGAAGACGATTTTGTAGGTTCGCACTTTTGCGACTGCTTACTACAATCAGTGACAGGTTAAGAATTCAGGGGAAGCTCCTCCTCCCCCTCTCAACTTTAACAGAGCGAAGAATGGAGAGGGAGGCAAATCCTCCCCCTTCCAGAATTCGCCCTGCTAAGGTAGGAAAGGGTGGGAGGACCTTCTCCTGAACTCTACACCTCTACATACGTATGCAAGTACGGCCCCTGGGCGCCGCCATCTTGCTGCTGGTGTGGGTAGATCGCCTGATAGTCAAGCATTGATGAAACATACCCATGGTTTCCATACTGGCACCCAAACAATGCGTTTTCCATTCACGGTGGCCAGCTTAGCTCTCGAAGCCGGGCTGCTTGCATACGTGTATAGAACACTGGAATGGCCCGGTTTTTGGGGCCGACCCGGCCCGGGCATTTTGACTATGTTTTACCCGACCCAGGCCCGTGCCGATGGAATGCCTTCCAGGTCCAGCCCGACCGGAGCCCGGCCATGGCCTGGCACGGGCCGGGCTACACAGTGTGACCAAAACCTCTTAAAATCTCTCATGCCAAGTGAACAGACTGGCGCCATCTGTCGGGTAGTCGTGGAACACTCGCAGTTACCGTGTATTACCTTTTCTTTCGCGTATCATTCTTTCTTTTTTAACTTTTGCCATTGTTGTGAACTGCCATATCTGATAAATAGCACGTACACTCGATCTCGGAAATACCGTAAAACTTGCACCCTACTTTAAGGTTTTGGCTCCAGCGTGCTAGTATATATGTCCTTCTCGTCGTCAGAGATCGCAAGAACCATAGCCTCCTATATACTGACAAAAGCCTGGCAGATCGCCACTAGAAGCGGCCGCCGAAATGGAAAAGGTGGAGCGCCAGACAACGGATGAAAGGAGAGACAGGTGACTGGCGCCCCGCTGCGGCGAGACGCTGAAACACACTTCTCCCGAGCGAACAAGTGTGTTTCGGGTCCTGGCCGCTGCAAGAACTGTGCGCTGACGTCCACGTTCCCCGATTAATGGCTCTTTGATGCTCTGTGCCACCAGACCCTCGCGCTCCAAATCTGCGACCGGGCACTTTATGGCTCCGTCATCGAACTGCCAGACTTTGTGAGTATAGAGGAGGCTATGCAAGAACTCAGTTCTTAAGTAAACGCAGATGTATGAACGTGCCTTGAATCTTGAACCTCTCGAAACGCGGAAACCACACACCTGCCAATCACCAACAGACACACCGCAAGCCTTTCAGCAAATATCGAGGTGCGCGAACAAACCTCTCGACAAACTCCCATCGCAGCATCAGCTTCCAGCCAGCCACCCCAGATAGGAGCACTCGACAAAGCACGAAGAGCCCGTGCCATCGGTGGGCAATTTGGGCCCACGCACGCGCGAGTTTAGAACAAACAGCTCGGACGCGTTCGGAGCTTCCTCGAGTCCACGCGCCACGCTCCGTGTCTTATCGCGAGCAAGCGCGCGAAGTCGATAAGCCTCGCTTGTCGGTGTTTCGGTCGGCAGGGTGTGACTTCCCGAACTTATACGTGGTGCGGCGCTCTCCGCGTTATCTGCCCCTATCGCCGCCGGGGTGAGCAACAGCTTCGAGATGCACCAGCGGATCCCAAAGTGAGAGGACGGGCACGTCCGCGTTTAAATAGAGTTGTCGCATCCAGAGTAGCGGTCTCGCAAACCATCGGCAGCTCGGATCTGAGGCTGGTACTACCACGTGATGCAGCCTGCAGCCACGCTTGGCAACTCCTCGCCGGCTTTGAGAACCAGTTCTCGTTAGCGCGCACTCTGTTAATGAGGGCCTCGTTCATCCCTTCGGGACGATTGTTGCTGCCTCGGTGGGCCTTCGTGATCGCTATAGCAGACCTGCCAAGTCTCCCGGATTACCCGTACAATGTACGGATTTGGACCGTCTTGTACGGTTGTACGATTGATGGTAAAATCTCCCGGAAATATAAAATTTTCCCCGTTTAAACTTTTTTTATAAGTTTTAGCGGGAAATCGGTTGCTGGTCTGGCCACGCCAAAAGGAAACTCAGTACGCGAGCTCAAGCCAATCGCCATCGTAATCAAACTTGTTCTTACAGGGGGGAAAGAGGGAAAGGGAACGCGGCTCACCGCGGTGGCGGCCATTAGAAAACCGCTTACGTTGCCAGCATAGGTTTTGCTTTGAAGAAGTTGCTGCCATATACGGCGGACTGAGCGTTACTTTCTTTTCGTTTGGGAAAGCGAATGTATTGTTGTTTTACATATGTCCGCCTGCATACAAACAACTAAGTTTAATTATATTATTCTTGTTTACTAGGTTCGAAACCCTAAAAACGGGCTTTCGACAACTTATTGCTTCCGTCATTTCGGAGTACACAAGGCAGTTATCTCGCTGATCTGGTTTCGGTTTCGGAGACCGTGAGCCCAGCACAAACCGTGAACGTTCCAGCTCTTCGTCATGACACTGTGTTGCAGAGAGCAGGGTAAAATACAACCACACGGCCCACCGGAGCAAACGCATTGTTATCGCAAATCTTGGCTTGTGATTGCGCCTTTGTAGATCATCTTATCCCCCCCCCCCTTTTTTTAATTATTTTTATTTCTATTAATTTGGGTGTTGCAGCAGTGGCGTCACGAGAGTCAGCGGCACCCGGAGCGGTAGCCTGCCGCGACACCCCCTCCTCCGCTTTCGAGTGGCCCACCGCGACACCCCCCCCTCTCTCGCATAGCCCGCCGCGACTCCCCCCCCCCCCTCGCTCTTGTGGCCCGCCGCGACACCCCCCTGAGCGCTGCACCCGGGGCGGACCGCCGCCCGCCCCCCCCCCCCCCCCTTTGTGACGCCACTGTGTTGCAGGCCACCCGGTATGGGCCTTCGGCCTATCTGCGGCACCCCGTCTCTCCCGAGCCGAAATAAATGAAATACATGAGAGACGCGCACACGACGGGTATAACAAAATCGTCTGCGTATTCCGCACACCTCGCAAAAGCACTTCCCCACTCACCTTGCGAAAAGCGCGAAACACGGAGTTCGCACCGTCCCGACTTCCCAGACTTTTACCTGCTTTAGAGCAGTTTGTACCTGCTAGTAGGTACGTGTACTGAAATTTGAAACTAGGGGCAATGCCAGAGAGAAGAGAGACGAAGTTGGGAAAGCTTGAACGCTCTCCCCTATTTCTGAACTTTCAAGTGATTGTACCATATTAAATGCACCAACGCCTCTTCCAAAAACAAATAAAAAGCACTATGTTCACTACGTAAAAAATGGTCTCAGTTCATGCGTCTGTGGGCAGGTAGGAAATCTTGCCCAAATTTATTCACACCACATGATGAGCGCAACAAACTCACACGAGATTTACAGGAAATTTAAATATCGGTGGTTACTTAAGTTTCCCTGAAATTATGTATAACCAGTCGTTTGCAGGACCGAATCACCTACTCGAGCGGTGTGCGTCGCTGTGCAAACACGTCGCTGCTGAAACGCAGTCCAACAACGCGAAGCATAAAAACGGCAGATTTAGGACAACAATCCGGAGTCCATTGTTCAATTAAAACGACGTAATTTTGTTGAAAACGCCCGAACCTTTTTACTCACGGTATGCGTCGGGAATCTTCCACATTTTGAAACGGAACGAAGGAAGATTTACTTTTAAAGACGCTCGCCCCAGCTGGACTGGAACAGCTGACGACGACGGAACTGAACCCGTTAAACTCAACGCCACAACAACCAATTTGCGCTCCGGGTTAATGTGGCTTTCTACCTCCAAGCATCCAAGCACCGCACACACACCACGAACGTTTCAGCTCTTTGTCGCATCGCCGTGTTGCACCAAACAGAACGAGATCGCCGCAGTCAACGCAGCGCGGCAGCGCTGTCGTGAGTGAACCTTGGCTTGTGGTCGCGCACTCGTGGATCCTGCGACTCCCTTCGCTTTCAAAGCACACACGACGATTACGAATGACACTTTCCGTCTTCCGGGAACATCACAGGGGCACTTCTCCGGTCACATCCTCGCTACATGTGTTCGCAAACAGCGGAGCTTCTGGCTTCCCGTCGAAGCGAAACAACGTGCGTTGTTGCTGGCTTCCCGTCGAAGCAAAACAGCGTGCGTTGTTGCCAGATTTGCTCCGACCATACAAAAACAACGAAAGCAAACCGGCTCTAGCTTCCAGCGTACATCGACGTTGCGCCGTGGCCAGATTTTCTCCGTCAGGTTTAACCTAAAGATGACCTACAGATGCAGCAACACTGGTACCGAGTTTTCTCATGGCGGCCAGCATGGAGAGCCGTAAATTCTGAGGAGGTTGCATGGGAAGCGGCGGCAGCTTCCCCCCTGTGTTCTTACGTATCGCAGCGCCAGCCGTGTTGCACCGTAGCGGATGACGATTCGTTCACTTTGAATGCTCGGCTAGCTCGGCGCTCCGCAAGCGTGGCGCTGCAATCTGAAAGTATACCTGCTCGACCAAGCAGTTTTACCGGTTTTGCTAATCTGTTCAGTATAGCTTCTGGTTCGTGCTGATAACGTAAGTCTTGTATTACGGTATTGTCAAACTGTGTTCTCGCTTGCGTACTCTAGGATGAGCCCTGCTCTAGAGAGCGCAAAATATCTCCAAGTTTTTTTGGCAGTATAGCACTGAATTTCGCTGTGTTATCGAATCAAAGAAAGGAATACATTTTGCTTTCTGTGTCGTTTGCAATTGCGATGTCAGCATCTCGCACGGAGGCCGACAGCGACCTCGTTGCTCACATAGCTTACGAAGAAGTCCACGCCAGTCGGACATTTCAGTTGCAAGAGTAGCACTAAGTTAGGAACATTCCTGTCTTTTTCTCACCAGCCTGGCCCCTGCATACACGCCTGCCATACTCGCATGACTGTTTGAAGGCTGCGAAATCCGCAACTACTAAACTGTTAAACCACCCGACCCCCGTTCCTGCATGGTCTACCTATTTTTGTATCCAGGTACTTGCGCAGGTCTGCTATCAGCTAATGCTATTCGCTTGTTTTATTACCGTGGTGGTGTTTGTGCCGACTCGGGAGCATCTGTATTTTGTGTGTGTCTGTGTGTGTGGTGGTGTGTTAGTGCGTTAGTGGATAACTAGGTATGCCGCGAACTTTTTCGAACCGCAGTTTCGATGATCGAATCGAGCGGTTCGAAAGCTTCGAAAGATTTCGAATTTTCGACCTTTCTAAATCGTAAAATTCGACGGAAGTCGAATTTTCGAACTTGTAAAACTAAGAAGGTCGACACTTTTCGAACCGGTGAACTTATTCCGCTAGAAAATTCGATCCTTTTCGAACTTTCGAATTTATTATGCTGCAAAATTCGATGCTTGTTGAACTTTCGAACTTGATACACCAAAAACTTCGATGATTTTCGAACTTTCGAATTTCTTGCACTAAAAAGGTCGAAGCTTTCTAAACTTTCGAACTTCCTACGCCAAGGAAATCGATAATTTTCGAACTTTCGAACTTATTAATCAAGAGAATTCGAAAAGTTTCGAACTTTCGAATCCTAAAAAATCAGAAGTACGACGAACTTCGAACTTTTAGGGTAAAAGTTCGACGTTCGTCGAACTTCGAAAGACCGGCGGACGGTTTCATTTGAATTCAAGTAGTGGGGTACAATCGTAATTTTTTTTCTCGAATTTTTACATGCGGTGCTGCTTTCCTTACGAAAGACAATGCCGCTTATTACAATGTTCTGGAAAGCTCAGTTTTAAAGAAGTAAATTCCCGAAAGGCCGAGGAAGGACGACGGGTTTTTGACGATTGTCGTTTGTGCCATATTTGAAGCGCGCTAAAGCCGAAGCTATTTACGGTAGAGATGTTAAACTTTTAAAGAATGACCTATGTATAGCCTAGGTAAGTGTCGTCTTAAGATGTGATTATTGTTATTCAATATGAGTTTCGAAGAAATGTCCAAACATGTATCTACGGGCAATTATGTCCTAAACGTGGTGTATTTTTTCCCTCTAAGTTGATTGAGGTATCGCATTTAAATTAACACCACAGATAGTACATATAATTGCCATCTGCAGAATACAAAATAATGAGAAATGAGGAATAAATTAACTCATGGGGGAAGATTTCGAATATTAATCAAGTTCAACACGTCATTAATTTTTTTTTTTTTTGCGTTACGTTTTTGGGGTGTGTTTTTTCTAGCCTGTAGACATTTTGGCAGGAGAAACTTGTTTCGAAGTTCTGAGCTTCTGAATATGCAAGAATACAACACTTCCGGCGGGATCTTTATAGTTTCTTTTTTTTTCTCAGCTTTTTATCCCCGCATTCATTGTTATGTTTATTTTTCTTTTACCAATGGCACAGTTATTTAGGTCGAAGAGACATAGCTTTGAACTTCCGAACCTCTAAGCATGTGACAAGTAGTGCCTTCTGACAACGAGTTTCCGAAAATGACGATTCTACGCGATCTTTTATGCAGTGGAGAGCGACAATAGCTATGCATATACATAAATAATTTCAGATTAAAATAAGCTCGACCACGCCCTCTTTCCCCGTACTGTTTTCTTTAACAGTCCGAAATATCTGGAAGAGGGGAAGGGGGCTAGAGCACCTCTCCCGCCCCCTCCCCCCGTTTTTCCTCTTCCGACGCCACTTGTAGAACGCTCCTCGACCTCGAGTTGTGTCGGCTTCTGTGCTTTTTGCGGGGCGTTTTTTCCGTCCCGGTAAATAAACTTCCAGGACAATTACAAATTAAACTTACTATATGCCAGCGTCACACGGGCGGCGTTCGATCGGATTAATACCAGCGTGCGAGGGGTGGGGAGGTACTTTGCCAGGTCGCTTCAAGGTTTTTTGAGCCTCAACCTCCTGCCCGCCCCTGGCCGTTTCGAACTGGGTGAGTATCGTAAAACAGTGCGTTCGTGTGATCACTACTGCGCTATGGACGTTAAAGACCCCCCCCCCCCGGGCTGTCGGTCAAAATTACTGATCTATAATGACACGTCACTCTGCACTGGCAAATATTCCAGCACATCAAAAAGAATTCAAAATCTTCGAAGTTTTTTTTTTTAATATTAGCTTTAAAGGAGAATTGAAACCTTCGAACTTTTCAAACTTTATGTAGAAAAAAATTCGAAATCTTCGATGTTTTCGAACTTTATGTCTATAAAAATTGGAAGCGTTCGAATTTTCGAATTTTATATCCAAAAAGTTTCGATATCTTCGAATTCTTCGAACTTCAGATCCCAAGAAATTTGTATTTTTCGAATATCTCGAATTTTTAAGTTAGGAAAGTTCGTAATCTTCGAATTTATCAAACCTCAAGTAAAAAACTATTCGAAATATTCGAACCCGAAATTTTAGAAATCATTAAAGCTTCGAACTTTTCGAAATCGCAACTATTGTGATCGAAAGTTGCGAATTTTTCGATTTCGAATTTCGGTCGGTACGAAAATATCGAAATTTTTCGAATGCGAACCTCAGTTCGCTTCGAAAATATCGAAACCTTTCGATATCGAACCTAGGGTGGTTCGCGAGATGCCTAGTGGTAACGGTGGTTTATGTTCATTTCATCTCCCAGAAAAGAAGGGTTGGTTGGTTGGTTAGAGCACCTCGTAGCTCTTAGAGCTGTGCCAGTAAGTGCCGTCTTCGGGCTCTATTCTTAGAATGAAGGAACGTTCCTTACGACCTGCAATCAACGGTAAAAGCACGAGACTTTACCGCTGCGACATCTACCATGTCAAAGAATTTATTTTTTACCATGAGGGCGATTCATGCGGTTTTCAATGATAGTTTTCAGGGTTTCTTGGTTTTCCATGATCCGTGACTGAATGCTTAGAGGCTGAGGACGGCCAATGGAGTACAACATTCTGTTATAGTTTGGGACTTTATGACATGTCTTTCTTGAGACGACTCACCTATATGACGTCGCTATTTAGTAACCCTACTGTCATCGCTCCTTCTCAAGTTTTTTCCTTCTTTAAAAAAAAAAGGGGGGGGGGTCCCTTACAAAAGAATGAAACGACTTTCAATTGAGTCATTCAATTGAATAGAAACTCAAATGAAACTCATTGATCATTTTTGTAAGGGGTGGCGGTTGAAAATATATGTAATGTTGTTTGCAGGATATATAAAGAACTTCCGAAAAGGTTATTCTGCTTTAATGACGTTCAAGATGTGGCAGGATTACTTCCCGCCTCCACCGAAATTTTTCCGTCGGTTTTACGTTCGAAATAGTTGTCTCAAGTTAAGAAGGAATAAAACAAAATTAAAAGAAAAAACTTTTCGTAGATGTTTTGCGGAAGTACGGATAACAAGGAGCCGATAATTTAAATTAGCAATTGCAGCGCGGGGATGACACTTCATCAACGACTGTTATATTTTCTCTTTTCAGATGACACTCTAAAACTGTCCGACAATCGCATTGACCCTTCTCTCGAAATGACACGTAGAGCTCACGCTTGTACTCAAAACGTGGACAAAAGCATACCTCCTTTTGCCATTTTTTATGTGTTCGTACAGCATGGAGGTACCAATTTTATCCGAGTAGATCTGACTTTAAGAAAAAGAAAAATGCCTATTTAGTATTAAGGGAAGCAATTTTGGATTCGATAATCAATTCATTCGTTGGCATCCTTTCATTATACGCGGCGTATATTAAATAAAATAGGAAATGGTTTGAGCGACTATGAGGTGCTAAACAACAAAAGAAAACGTAACAGTACTCAAATGAAGATACCGCTTGCTCTCTTCGTCGGTCTCCCCAATCACCAGTATCCTATATATTTCCGCGCTCTTTGAGAAGAACTTGGCGGTTAGTCGTAGCAGCTAGGCACCTTCTCCGGGGTCGAAAACCTTCGGAAAAAGTCCCCTCTCGCCCCGTCACCCTCTTCCGGAGTGCCCAGGGGATACAGCGAGAGCGAGCTGAGCTTCACGTCACCGCAATTGGAATTCCCAACCGAATTCACTTTCTCCGCTCCCCGTCCGTTTCCGCTCGTCGAGGGTCTGCTACAATTCTCCGCCCTAACCAACCAAAAAAAAAAAAAAAAGAACGAATTAAAAGCGAATCGGGAGAAACAGAAACAGAGCGAGAGAGACAGGGACTGGAAGCCTAGAGAAGTCACCGAGTTGCCCGATCCCCGTCTCCCCTTTTAATTTTGCTCAATTTCCGTCGCCTTCCCGCCCGCGGGAAACCTTCGTTACCGGCTGGTTCCCCGCGGGGAAGTTTTCCGCTCGCGTCACCTGGGAACCCTTGGTTCGAGGCGAGACAGAAGAGCCCTAGTCTCCTTCCTTCAGTTCGAATTCACTGTGCACATACCCTAATTTCTAGCGAAAAGGGTAGAGGGGGACCAACATATAGACAGCTTGACATTTTAGACGTACACTTTAATTTTCCAATGTACGTTGGATTCCGTTTCAAGCTTGTGTAAGAAATGTTGCACCGCCTCAAAATGCCCGGAAGAACCTACTTCCGTCGTTTATTCGCAAAAAGTCGCCGCGCTTAATATTGTAGCCTCCACCGACCGACCGCCGATCGCTTGTTTACGTTCAGCGCATCTTGTAGGTTCATCTCTTCGCTAACAACTTTTTTAGGTTGACGTTATTCCCCGACTTGCATGACTTTCTTTGTGCGGTTGAAGGAATACTCGTGCGAATCTCTGCCGCCAAAGGGCATACGGTTTCCACGCCAAAAACGTGATCTGTGTTGTGTGAAGCAAAGTGACGTCTCACGCGTTCAGCTTCCGGACGCACATTCTATGTTCGGAACCACTGCCCGAATAATCTGTCGCTCGTCGTTCACCAAGTGATTTTCATTGATCGCAGTGATTCGTATTCATTGTGTTAAGACGGTGCGCCCTTATCCTAGCGCGTATAATATTGAATCTTCCAAATGATCGAGCCATTCCTGTATTGAGTTTAAACAATATTCTGCGCCGCGAAATGCTTTTTAAGATAGAGGCTTATTGACAGGAACGAGATCAACCGACATTGCAGTGCCAGATCAAACTAGTTAGGGAAGGAGGTATGGTTCCCCTCATTGTGCACCTAGTGATCTCTCGAAAAAATGCTTAATTAATATGACAAAACAAAATTAATCACCAAATATCTTTGGAGTATATACACTATATAGATTTTTTGGGCGAGGCATATGGGCAGTTAGACAAAGTACGAACGCTGGGTCAACCAGCTTACTTCCCTTCCAATTCAAAATTCGATAATTGAAATTATTTTTTTTTCATTATTATTGGAATGAGAGTAGGAAACCCACAGACTCGACTCTGCAGGATTGAGGCTTGTTCTAAATGTTAGTTCAAGGAAGGCACAAATTAATCAAAATATGAGTTGCGTGTTTTTGTTGTCCCATTAGACGATCTAGAGGCATCTATATTTTGCATACGAATTTATTATAAATAAAAATTAAAAACACAGAATAATATAGCGTAATATAGTCTTCTAGCAGGACATTGCCCACGCCTCGAGATCCAAGTCGAATAGAAAATTGGTCGACCTGCGCTGGCAGGATTCAGACCCGATTTTAGCAAGATCATAAACTTTGACGAATCTTTGAAATGTCTTTGCTGTGCAAAGGTCCTCGAAATTCCCCTGTGCAGTGTCGTCTCGACACTGGGTAGGAAATTTAGAAGACGCGGCTTGTTTACGAGTATCGCGCCGCCACCGAGGTGTTCGTTTACCGCCAGTGGCTTTACAAACCGCGACGAGAGACAACGTTGACCGCTCTTGTTCCCACGCGATTCATCGCGTCCGGTTTCGTCGCTTGTTCCCGCTGGAAGGACGCCAAACGGAGACGAAGAGGCGACGATGAAGAGGCAGAGCGCAGCACTCACACCTGCCCTAACGCGCGCCGCTTACCTTCTCCGCCGTGCTGCACAACGCGCAGTCGTTTCCTCTTTCCAGCTGTTTCTTTGTTTTCTTCATCTTTTCTTTTCGTCATTTTTTGGAGGACGCTCGGTGATTCGGATGATTTCCGAAACACCATATCTGGTGATGTTGTCGGCACTTTTTGTGCGTCAATATGGGGGTTCTTCTTTCTGCCGTCTGCGCGTCAACACGGGAGGCTCGTCAGGTGGCCGAGTGCCGCGTGGGCACAATTGGAAGCGTCACGGGGAGTTAGGCCATAGTTGTTGGTTCAATGTTAAATTTAGACTTCAATATAAAATTTCAAGGTAGACTTTAATGTAAAATTTCCATTGTCGCCGACAGCTTAACAGACGCAGGACGCGGCTTATTATGTTCAAGCGTCTTGCTTCGTGAGTCGTTCGTCTGCGATCTTATTGGCGGAAACTGCAACCCTATTGGCTGTGGATAAATAATGAGGTGCCCGGAACTACTCGCCACGCTCCCCCGCGTTTTTAGGCTGTCCTCGTAACGTGCCTAGATCTATCATCTCTTCTATGTAACCGCAGCCCCCTCAGGGTTATTGACAGATAGCACATCCCGCCTCTCACTAATGGTCGGCCTAAATCCTCACTGTCATGATAATACATTCGAATATATATAACAGTATATATATTGAAAGTGTGGCTGTGCATTTAAACGTGATATGGGCCACTACAGTTTCGGCTAATGTTTCGTTTTCTTCTCGATACCCGGATTCTAACTTACGATACCCATTTGGCGCCAAAATGACAATATGATTCGACAGAGTTATGTGTCGCTTTTCCCTAGTTCATACAGGTAATTTCCCTCATTTAATCTACGTGAAGGAATTCATTCTGCCGGGTTGCGGCAAGCTCATGGGATGCATCGGCGGCGTTGTTGACCTCGATCTCCAAGAGTAGATAGGTGACCACTGGCGTTCACATTTGCGAGCTCGCCGGAATGCAGGTCGAATCCAGCCTAGCGAGTGCCGCGCAAACGCAGGCAGGAGGCCCGTGGAGACTTGAACGGTACTAATTACGACTAAACGTATTACTAGTAATTAGTTACTTTTCTTTTACAAATTTTTGTAAGTATTTGAATACGTTTCTTACGGAGTAATCGCGAGAGCAATTCGATTACGTTTGGAATTACGAAAATTAGTTGTAACCGTCACTATTCTCCCTTCCCCTTCCTGATGGCGTCCTTTGTTCAAGTTTCCTACAAAGGAATCATCCAACCGAGTCTCCGACCGAAATTGGAGGATTAGGAACACAAGCAATTTATAGTTCCGAGATTGTAATCCAATAATGGAAAGTACAAAATACCCATTTTGAACGCGGCAGAAAAATCTGTCACTTTGAAAGTCTGAAGCAATCGGAAAACATAATGGTTACTATTTCAGGGAACGGCTAATTAGATTGCTTCTAAAGTAATCAAGTAATCTAATTGAATACTTCTTAACCAAGAGTAATGGCAACTGTAATCGATCACTTCTTCCGAGTAACATTTACAAGATTTGGACGCAACTGTGTCTACACGGGAACCTCGTTGTCCTTTCAGCAAGCACAAAAGGTGTAATGTTGCGCTCGGAATGTAGCGACCAGTAAATTACTCCTGTCGCGATCGCTCATTGTTTCGCGAACGTACTCGAGCCAAGTTAACGCCTCTGTACAAGAACGGAGACAATAACTAATAAAATTAGGTGGTCGCTGAGAACGATTTTATAGCGCGAAAATTCAGACTGTTCTCGACGATGTTTCAACTACGGAAAAACGAAGCTTAGCCAGTGCAATGCGACTGCTAGCTTGGGGCTACTAACGTATTTCGAGCTGTGATCATTACATGACCGCACGTCAGTACGACGCTCATCCTTATCGAAACGAGTAAACGCGGTAATTTAAAACGGTATTTCCGGGTTCAGCAGCGTGAACTCTTGCTCCATACGCTCCGAGCTGCGGTAACAAAAAGTATAATCGCGATTAAATAGTCTTCACTTTCTAAAAAACGGCGCTACTTCAAATAAAATATATTAAAAGTTTATCCTTGCAGTAACGCGACAACCTTCGCATTCGTGGGTTACTTTGGTTACGAGAATATCCCTCTGTCAAGATCATAGCACCAAGAGTGTCTGTTTTCTGCTTAACAAGCTCCCGAGCCATTTCAACAAAATGGCCGTGTTTAAACGCATTCAATAATTTCAATCATCACGATAAGCATTTCGCGAGAAAGAAAACGCATTCGACTGAAAGATTAATGAAAAACGCGCGCGGTTGGGTATAATCCGGAAACACTCGAACCACGAGCGCATGTTCTTCCAGCATTTCTTTCTTCGGAAACAAATCTACCCCGGGCGGTCACAGGGTGCGCGAGCCACCATATGTAACATTGGGTCAGTTCTCTCCTCGGCGTCTAGCAGGTACCGCATCGCGAGCTCATTTAAAACGAAACGCGCATACCAGCGAGAAACGGGTTGCAAACTGTTTGGTGCCCGTCTCACGTTACGCTTGGCACGGGTAAACCAGAGACGTGTGCAAACGGATGAGACAACATTTGTAATTGACCTCGGCGTTTGTCATAAATCGCTCGACGGGACGCCGATCGGGAAACCGCATGCGCCCAAGTAAACGACAGTCTTCTCGCGTCCCGTAATAAATCAGGACGCGAAGGTGCAAAGGCATAAATTTCCTTACCTCACCTTCCCGGGTCCTTTATGTAAATTTGCTCTCGGATGATATGCGATTAGATGACACTCCGCTAAGACATTCGTCTTTAAAGGTTATTTCCGTCATGTGCGCGATTGAGTGCACGTGCAACGATGTGAAAGCCACTTGGAGGTAGTATCTCACCGGATGCTGTATCTAGCACGCCTCAACTAATACGTAAAAATTTGGTGCATAGCCCTAATTCTTACTGTGCTGCTTATTTTGACGACGGTCACTCTTTTATTCTCTTTGCATTCTTCTTTCGACCCTGGCCACATGTTTTGCTCAATTACATTCGTACGAGCTACGAAAGTACCTATGAGGATGAGCACACAGGGGGTAAACAAACTTGAATTGGAATAAATTACACCGCGTACATGCCGAGCTCGAAAAAACGCAGCGGAGGAGCAGAGGGAGGAGCAGCGGAGAAGGAAGAAATTCAGCTACTGTTCCTTGTTCTGTTTCACCTTCGGCACCCTGTAAGTCGGCGTACGTCCTTGCGCTATGACGGGGTTTTGGGCATTAGGATGGCATTTCTCTGCGGGATATTTCGAGGTTCATTCTCCTAAACTCCTCAAAAAACAATAATAAAAAAAAACCAAGGGGCCGTGCATAGCCCATACTCGTCATTTTGTTAGAGAGTGGCGTACGGCCGGCATGTCCCCGGGACCCGAGCCAGTCGCCAGCACCCACGCGAAAAAAGACGAGACTAACGATGACGAATGGAGGCCCCAGTGCGTATCTCGCCCCGCCGCCAGTTTCCCAACAAGGAGCTCGCAGACGTGCCCCGGGACCCCAAGCAGTGCCGCAGAGCCGAGAGCGTTGCCGGTCCCGCTGCCGCCGCCGCTGCCTGTAGGTCAGCACAACGGGAGCAGCCGTCCGCCGCTCTCGGGCCTCGCTGCTGGCGGCGGAGAAGGACGCGACAGCCGCGAGTACAACTCCCCGAGTCGGACAGCGGCAGCGACAGATGTCACGGGCACGCTGCTGCTAGCGTTGCTTTGAGTCTCCCCGACGGAAGGCGCCGTAAATCAGGGCCGCCGTCCTCTTCACTCCGCAGCGACGGTATGCGGCAGTCCTCTCCGCCGTCGAGGCTAGCAGGAGTGGGGAGATGCGGCGGCGGCGGCGGCGGTGGTCCCCTTTCCGAATACCACGTCGTTGACGACGGGACTACACTCCAGTCACTAGACGAGCAACGGGTCAGAGTATAGTGGCACTTTAGTGATCTAGGTGCTCCAAATCATTGTTGCCAGTTATCCGATGCTTTCTCCGAAATCCCAGGAAACGGTATTCCTTCCTGCAGAACTTATAAAACACACCGCGACAAAGCAAAACGGTACCGTCTAAGCTTCCTGACAGAGTATCTAAAGCTCAGAAAGTCGCATTTTCGAATCATATCCGAACCGCCACCAATTGCGCCTGCTCTGAAGTCTGAACTAAACACCAGAATGGCGGCACGCGTAAGAAAACTGAGGAATGGAGCGCCGATGCTCTAAACGTAGCTTATTATTACTCGGGCTAGGGGTAAGGAAATACACTGTTAAAGTGTGGGGTTTCCCCATACCCCTAGCTCGTCCCCGAGTGAACAACGCCACACCGTTCTCTGTTGTGACCGTTTATTGCCTGTGGGTGGTGCCGCGGGAACTCTGGTCGGCCGATGGTCGCCGGCCCGGGCTGGTGTTGACTTGCCCGTGCCCCATGTCGTCGCCAGATCCAGGATGCCGATGGCTGCCCGCCGTGCCGATGTCGTGGCCTCGCCGGAGCCCCCGAAGGGAAGCGGCCCGATGTTGTGTCCGGTGCAGGTGGTGGTCGCAAGCCAGACGACAGAAGCCCCCGCGCCGGACGCTGTCCCTCCTTATCAGCTAAAGTCGTGCTCGGGAGAGCGCCACCTGGCGTATCACTCCCACCAATCACACGTGCGGTGGGTGGAGAGGATGTCACGGAGATGTTGCCGGAGGAGAGGGGGAAAAGGGGAGGTGCGCCCCTGGCGACAGGAACGATGGGGACTGCCAGGTTCCCACACTACCCTCCCTCAAATCTCGAGTCCGAGTACGTGGAGGCCGCACAGTCGCGCACACACACACACACAGCACTGAAGAGTCCCAGCGCACTCCACGTAGCGAAGTCCCAGAACACGCAAACACTTAAAATTAGCAACACTACGAAACGCTTACTAAACAACTCAATCTCCTATCGCGACACAATAATATAAAACCGTAAACAAACGCGGATGCAGTGCACTTCCCGACACTAAAAAACAACAAAGCCGAAACGTTTTAGGAAAAGCTAATTCAGGACGGAGTATCTTTTAACTGAACTGAACAAAGAACTGCGAACTTGCGCACTAGAAAGCGTACCCACTATCACCGAACCAAATCCCGGCACCGCATGACTAAGGAGTCTTCTTGCAAGCACCGAGACGGGTCCGGCTCAAGCAAGCAAGCAGTCCAGAACGCTCTGACGCAGCACTGAAGATGGCAAGACAAAGGGGTCGAAAAGCAGCGAGCTCAAAACGGATTATCTCTCTTGGAACTAACCTGAACAAAAGACTACGAACTCGCGGATTAGAATGCGTACGCGCTATCGCCAAACCAATCCCCGCACCGCATAACTGAAAAGTCTTACTGCAAGCGCTGGGACCGGTCCGAGTCAAGCGAGAAAGCAAACCAAAACGCTCCAACATGCCGAGCTATTCCGAATCTACAACAGAAAACTTATTCGCGCAAGATTACATCCGGTGGTGGGGGACGAGCTCCAGAACCCTGTTTTTCTGCACCGAAAAACTCCGAAGCGGTATCTACAGTTTTCCCACTGTGTTCCAACACGCGCTTGCAACTCCACACCGAGGCGCTCATCACTGCAGCGAAAACCGTTAGTACTCTAAACCTGCCCGGTCTCGCACATCTCCGAAGCTAACCTCCCGCTCGCCAGACGGCTGGTACTTTAAACCTGCCGGTCTGACCAAAAATGAAACAATAACCTCTCGTCCCATCACCGAACAACCGATAAAACGAAGGTCTTGGTGTCACTCCTCCGCCTGAGTCACGCGAGTCCGAGAGAGATACCTACGTAGGCGGCATCTAAGCACATAAAACAGGTGATTCCGAGCAACATAACTTGCGGAAGTCTTAGAGTCACTCGGTCACCATCACACCGAAATTGCGAACTAAAACGAAACGATTCCCGTGCGTCTCGGACTGCGCAGCGCCACCACGTACCACGAACAAACGAAGGTCGTTCGCGGAAGCTAAAACGGGCTGCATAAGTGCGTCGGAATCAGCAGAAACTAATCTATCCCGAAGAATACCCTCGCGCCAACTGCAATACCAGCAGCATACAGCGCCGGCGGAGGCGCGGCCCGACTCCCGGAGTCCGTCATAGCAATACCAGCTACTTTGCGACGTTAACGGCCGGCGCCCCGCCCGACTCCTTGGAGCCAAAGAAACGCGTATATTTACAAACCCAGACCGAGCTGCTGATCCTTCGCTACTCTTGTTGCTAACCATAGATTCCCGCCGGACACAAGGTGCCCGCTCGGTCTCGAAATCGCCTTCGGAAGTAATAAAATCTGTACTACGCCTAAGACGAAGTTGGTGGCGCGTAAAGAACCAATTTAACGGAAAAAGGTTCGCCTCAAGCCTGGAGAACATTTTATGTGGGGTTACGCAATGGAAACAATCACGTAATCTGCCTTTCTCTCCTAACCATTCGCCGCGAATACTATCTGTATTCTATAAAACCTGATAACCATTCCCTTTCCTAAATAAAGATAGCGCCTCAACAGTACCTTAACTACCCTGGAAAACCCGCGACACGACAAAGGAGCGATTCAAACAAAGACCTAGGCCTAACTCTAAGAACAATGAAAAGGAGCGCATGGTCACGACCAAATAACCAAAATACTAAAAGCGACGCGGAGGAAAAGGCCGCAACCCTCAGAAGCTTAGCGTAAAAAGCAAGACAATACAAGATCAGAACGCGACGGAGAAACTGACCCCAGCGCGAAAAACGTTCACCCACGTGGTGCGAACGGAAAATACAAAAACGGAACACAAGTCCAACTCACAACAAAATGTAATACTAAAATAGTCATTGAAACGCGCAAAGACAACTGACGATACTAAGCCAACTAACGCGGCCGGAGAGTCGTCGAAGGTGCGAACTCACACGGTCTTCCTTCTTCGTGGGCGACGCAAACAAAGGGGCTCCGGGATGGCCTGGGCGGGTGGCGTCCATCTTGGGGGAACCGGCGGCGGGATCTTGGGCATGCCTGGGGAGAGCTTCCCGCGGCGACGGCGTCTTCCGGGCGCCAGAGCAACGGTCACCAGAGCAGCGTGGAATTGCGGGCGATTCGCCCAGGAACGAGCAGGCCCCACGTTCGTGCGCCATTTTGTGGGGTTCCCCATACCCCTAGCTCGTCCCCGAGTGAACAACGCCACACCGTTCTCTGTTGTGACCGTTTATTGCCTCTGGGTGGTGCCGCGGGAACTCTGGTCGGCCGATGGTCGCCGGCCCGGGCTGGTGTTGACTTGCCCGTGCCCCATGTCGTCGCCGGGATCCAGGATGCCGATGGCTGCCCGCCGTGCCGATGTCGTGGCCTCGCCGGAGCCCCCGAAGGGGAAGCGGCCCGATGTTGTGTCCGGTGCAGGTGGTGGTCGCAAGCCAGACGACAGAAGCCCCCCGCGCCGGACGCTGTCCCTCCTTATCAGCTAAGTCGTGCTCGGGAGAGCGCCACCTGGCGTATCACTCCCACCAATCACACGTGCGGTGGGTGGAGAGGATGTCACGGAGATGTTGCCGGAGGAGAGGAGAAGGGGAGGTGCGCCCTGGCGACAGGAACGATGGGGACTGCCAGGTTCCCACAAAAGGGAAGCAAAAAATAAGTAAAGCCAAAACCAATAAGGTATGTCGTTAACATTGGTAGGAAAACACGTACAAAACGCTGCAAAATAGAGGAGAGGCCACTGATTAGTGACGCCTTTCAAATGTAACTTAAAGAAACCGTATTACAATACAAATATTGCCATTACAATAGATTCATGATATTTTTTAACAATTAAACAGGTATGCGCGATTTCTTGAACATGCTTTTCTAAACAAAATCTCATGAATACAAAACCCACTTTTCCACGGTGGTTTCC
>JAZHYW010042330.1:0-13099 GCA_037355805.1 Ixodes ricinus | reverse complement strand
TCGGTTAAGAGAGCTTTAAGGAGAGCGAAGATAAAGACACCGTGACGTATTTGTGTCATACACTATATCATATTGTAATGGGAGAGCCATACCCTTCGCCATTCTGCACGCTCTATCAAAACAAACGCTGTTAAAACAACGTTAGCTACAGTTAAAACAACGTTAGCTACAGCTACAGTGATCGGCTTCACAATAAAAGTGCTTGCCTACATCTTTCTGACGTGAAAAAGTAATGTAAGCCTCTAATACTGCTCGTATTAAGCAAAACCAGAATTATTTACGCGTCGCAGACCCGCCTCCTACTGATGTTCTACGACGATCATCCAGATGACAGCCATTTTGATAGGTGCAGTGCGCCCTTTATAATTGTTGAAAGTTGCGAATTCAAGCCCTTCAGGAACCAGGTGAATGCCTTAATACGCCCCGCACATCGTATTTATATTAAAAATATGACGCCAGTTTTAATTATAGGGCCGCCATGGGGTTGAGGCTCCACGGCGGCCATCTTGGAAAACGCTTAAAAGTTGACCCCTAGATGGCGACACCGATCTGTGGGGCCGACAAACTGCGGTATGGCAAGGTTTTAGGGTCGATATTTTAAGTTTTACAAAAATATATAACTTTTCGGTCCGTTCTTGCAATGAAAGAAAACGCAAACGGCAAGCTGAGGGGGATTTATTGTTTTCAAGTTATTTGCAATTGAAGCGGCCGGGGCCTAAACGAACGTATGCCCGACCTGTCCGGGATCACAAGTTTGACCGCTTGCAATTTTGTCACTTCTCAAGCTATTGCCCTAGGACTCATTTCTGACACTTTCGATATAGGTTGCATTGTGATGTAATGCAATCTATTGCGTTACACACCAGCTCGAAGCACGTGGAGCGAAAGCTCGCACTGCAGAACCCAGGGATCCTGGGTTCGATCCCTACCCTGCCGTTTTTATCTGGATGAGCATCGAACCAGCGGGCGGTCGTGTATCACCACCGCGTGGTGCACGCTAAGGGCTCCAGGCTGGGTGTTGTACCGCTTTGGCTAAACTGCTCCTCTGCAGCCTTACTTCCTTCTGTATAAGCATACAAACAAACAGCAAATGATAATGAGTTACCTGCGGAAACCACCGTGAAAAAGTGGGTTTTGTATTCATGAGATTTTGTTTAGAAGTAGCGTGTTCAAGAAATCGCGGATACCTGTTTAATTGTTAAAAAATGTCATGAATTGATTGTAATATTAATATTTTTATTGTAATACTGTTTCTTTAAATTACATTTGAAAGGCGTCAATAGGGAGTGGCGTCTCTTCTATTTTGCAGCGTTTTGTACATGTTTTTCTAGCAATGTTAACGACATACCTTATTGGCTTTGGCGTTACTTATTTTTGCTACCTTTTAACAGCGTATTCCGTTACCTCTGGCCAGAGTATTAATGAGCTACGTTTAAAATATAGGCGCTCCATTCCTCAGTTTTCTTACAGGTGCAGTCATTCTGGTGTTTAGTTCAGCGCAGGCGCCATTGGTGGCGGTTCGTATACGATTCGAAAATGCGACTTTCTGAGCTTTAGATACTCTGTCAGGAAGCTTAGACGATACCGTTTTGCTTTGTCGCGATCTGTTTTATAAGTTCTGCAGGAAGGAAAACAGTGTCCTGGGGTTTCGGAGAAAGCTTTGGATAACTGGCAACAATGATTTTGAGCACCCAGATGACTAAAGTGTCGATACTCTGACGCGTTACTGGTCTAGTGACTCGAGTCTAGTCCCGTCGTCGACGACGTGGCATTCAGAAAGGGGACCACCACCGCCGCCGCCGCCGCCGCATCTCCCCACCCGTGCTAGACTCGGCTGCGAGGGCTGCGGCATACCGTCGCTCCGGAGGGAACAAGACGGCGGCCCTGATTTACGGCGCCTTCCGTCGGGGAGACTCAAAGCAACGCTAGCAGCAGCGTGTCCGTGACATCTGTCGCTGCTGCTGTCCGACTCGTACGACGGGGCTTAGGAGTTGTACTCGCGCGCGGCTGTCGCGTCCTTCTCCGCCGCCAGCAGCGAGGCCCGAGAGCGGCGGACGGCTGCTCCCCGTTGTGCTGACCGACAGGCAGCGGCGGCGGCAGCGGGACCCGCACCGCTCTCGGCTCTGCGGCACTGCTTGGGGTCCCGGGGCACGTCTGCGAGCTCCTTCTTGGGAAGCCGGCGGCGGGGCGAGATACGCACTGGGGCCCCGATTCGTCATTGTTAGTCTCGTCTTTTTTCCGTGGGTGCTGGCGACTGGCTCGGGTCTCGGGGACATGCCGCCCGTACGCCACTCTCCGACAAAATGCTCGGGCACGGCTTCGGACAGTGCACGGCCTCTTGGTTATTTTTTTCTTAATCCTTTCGTGAAGAGTTTGGGAGAATGAACCTCAAAATATCCCGCAAAGAAATGCCACCCTAATGCCAAAAGCCCCGCCATAGCGCGAGGATATACGGCTACTCACAGGGTGCCGAAGGTGAAAAAGAACAAGGAACGCTCGCTGCATTTCTTCATTCCCCCTGCTCCTCCCTTTGCTCCTCCGTTGCGCTCATTCCAGCTCGGCATATATACGCAGTGTATAATTTATTCCAGTTCAAGTTTTTTTACCCCCTGTGTGCTCGTTCTCATAGGACCTTTTCGAAGTTCGTACGAATGTAACTGTGCAAAAAATCTGGCTAGGGTCGAAAAGAATAATGCGATAGAGAATAAAAGAATGGCAGTCGTCAAAATAAGCAACGCAGTAATACTTAGGGCTATTCACCAGATTTTTACATATTTATTGAGGCGTGCTAGATGTAGTGCCCGGTGAGATACTACCTCCAAGTGGCTTTCACATCGCTGCATGAGCACTTAATCGCGCACATGACGGAAATAACCTTTCAAGACGAATGTCATAGCGGAGTGTCATCTAATCACATATCATCCCAGGGCAAATTTACAAAAAGGACCCGGGAAGGTGAAGTAAGGAACTTTATGCCTTTGCACCTTCGCGCCCTGATTCATTGCGGGACATGAGAAGACTGTCGTTTACTTGGGCGCATGCGGTTTCCCGATCGGCGTCCCGTCGAGCGATTTATGACAAACGCCGAGGTCGATTACAAATGTTGCCTCATCCGTTTGCACACGTCTCTGGTTTACCTGTGCCACGCGTAAAGTGAGACGGGCAGCAAACAGTTTGCAACCCGTTTCTCGCTGGTATGCGCGTTTAGTTTTAAATGAGCTCGCGATGCTGTATACGTGCTAGACGCCGAGGAGTGAACTGACCCAATGTGACATATGGTGGTTCGCGCACCCCGTGACCCTACCGGGGTAGATTTTTTTCTGAAGAAAGAAATGATCGAAGAACATGCGTTCGTGGTTCAAGTGTTTCCGGATTATACCTAACCGCTCGTGTTTTCCATTAATATTTCAGTAGAATGAGTTTTCTTTCTCGCGAAATGAGTATCGCGACGATTGAAATTATGGAGTGCGTTTAAGCACGGCCATATTGTTGAAACTGCTTGGGAGCTTGTTAAGCAGGAGGCAGACTCTCTTGGTGCTATGATCTTGACATAGGGTTATTCTCGTAACCAAAGTAACCCACAAATGCGAAGGTTGTCGCGTTACTGCAAGGATAAACTTTTAATATATTTTATTCCAAGTGGCGCCGTTTCTTAGAAAGTGAAGACTATTTAACCGCGGTTATACTTTTTGTTACCGCAGCTCGGAGCGTATGGAGCAAGAGGTCACGCTGCTGAACCCAGGAATACCGGCTTAAATTCCCGCTTTTACTCGTTTCGATGAGGGTGAGCGTCGTACTGACATGCAGTCATGTAATAATCACAGCTGGAAATAGGGCCCCAAGCTAGCAGTCGCATTGCACTGGCAAAGTTCGTCTCTCCGCAGTTGAAGCATCATCGAGAACAGACGGATTTCTCGCGCTATAAAACCGTTCTCAGCGACCAATTAATTTTATTGGTTATTGCTTTCGTTCTAGCACAGATGCGTTATTTTGGCTGGGGTACGGTCGCCAAACAACGAGCGATCGCGACAGGAGTAATTTACTCGTCGCTACATTCTGGGCACAACATTACACCTTTTGTGCTTGCTGTAAGGAGAACGAGATTCCCATGTAGACACGGTTGCGTCCGAATCTTGTACATGCTAGTCGAAAGAAGTGATTGATTTCCGTTACCACTACCCTTGGTTAAAAAGTATTCAATTAGAGTTACTTGATTACTGTAGAAGCAAAGTAATTAGCCGTTACCTGAAAGAGTAACCGTTATTTTCCCCATTGCTGCAGACTTTCAAAGCTAACAGATTTTTCTGCCGTGTTCAAAACGGGTATTTTGTACTTTACATTATTGGAATTAGAATCTCGGAACTATAAATTGCCTATGTTCTTAATCCACCAATTTTGGTCGGAGACTCGGTTGGATGATTCCTTTGTAGGATACTTATACCAACAAAGGACGCCATTAGGAACGGGAAGGGAAAATAGCAACGGTTTTGACTAATTTTCGTACTTCCAAACGTAATTATATTGCTCTCGCGATTACTTCCTAATAAATGTATTCGAATGCTTACAAAAATTTGTAAAAAAAGTAATTAATTGCGAGTAATTTGATTAGTTGTAATGAGCACTGCTCAAGTCTTCACAAGCCTCACGCCTGCGTTTGCGCGGCACTCGCTCGGCTGGATTCGATCTGCATTCCGGCGATCTCGCAAATGAGAACGTCGGTCGTCACATATCTACACTTGAAGATCGAGGTCAACAACACCGCCGATGCATCCCATGAGCTTGCCGCGGCCCGGCAGAATGAATTCCTTCTCGTAGTGGGTATGAGGGAAATTATTCATATGAGTGGGCTATGGAAGAACTACACATACTCTGCCGAATCATACTGCCATTTTGACGCCAATTGGGAATCGCAAGTTAAAATCTGGGTATTGAGAAGAAAACGAAACATTAGCCGCAACTGTAGTGGCCCATATCACGTTTAAGGGTACAACCTCATTTATTATATATATATTTATTCGAATGTTCGATAATGACAGTGAGGATTTAGGCCGACCATAGTGAGAGGCGAGATGTGCTATCTGTTCAATGAACCCTGAGGGTGCTGCGGTCACATAGAATAGATGACAGATTTAGGCACGTTAGAGTCGATGACCTAAGAAACGCGGGGGAGCGTGGGGAGTGAGGTTATTGAGGTACCGGGGACGGGCACCTCGTTATTTATGCACAGCCAATGGGGTTGCGGTATCCGCCAATAAGATCGCAGACGAACGAATCCCGAAGCCAGACGCTTGAACATAATAAGCCGCGTCCTGCCTTTGGTAAGCTGTCAGTGACAATGGAAATTTTACAATAAAGTCTACGTTGAAATTTTATATTGAAGTCTAAATTTAATAATGAACCAACGACTATGCCACTAGGCCTAACTCCCCGTGTGACGCTCCCAATTGTGCCAACGCGGCACTCGGCCACCTGACGAGGCTCCCGTGTTGACGCGCAGGCGGCAGAAATAAGAACTTTTATATGACGCACAAAAAGTGCCGACAACATCACCAGATACGGTGTCTCGGAAATCGAAATCCGAATCGCCAAGCGTCGTCCAGAAAGTGACGAAAAAAAAAGATGAAGAAAAAGACAGAAACAGCTGGAAAGAGGAAACGACTGCCGCGTTGTGCAGCACGGCGGAGAAGGAAAGCGGCGCCCGTTAGGGCAGGTGTGAGTGCGGCGCTCTTCATCGTCGCCTCTTCGTCCCCGGTTGGCGTCCTTCCAGCGGGAGCAAGCGACGAAACCGGACGCGATGAATCGCGTGGGAACGAGAGCGGTCAACGTTGTCTCTCGTCGCGGTCTGTAAAGCAACTGGCGGTAAACGAACACCTCGGTGGCGACGCGACACTCATAAACAAGCGACGTCTTCGACATTTCCTACCCACTGTCTACACGACACTGCACATGGGAATTTCAAGGACCTTTGCACAGCAAAGACATTTGAAAGATTCGTCAATGTTTATGATCTTGCTATAATCGCGTCTGAATCCTGCCAGCGCTGCTCGACCAATTTTCTATTCGACTTGGATCTCGAGGCGTGGGCAATGTCCTCCTAGAAGACTATATTACGCTATATCTATTCTGTGTTTTTAATTTTTATTTATAATAAATACGAATGCAAAATATTGAAATGCCTCTAGATCGTCTAATGGGACACCAGAAACAAGCAACTCATATTTTGACTAATTTGTGCCTTCCTTGAACTGACATTTAATACAAGCCTCAATCCTGCAGAGTCCAGTCTTTGGGTTTCCTACTCTCATTCCAAAAATAATGTAAAAAAAGAATTTCACTTATGGAGTTTTGAGCCGGAAGAGAAGGAAGCTGCTTGACCCGAGGCTCCTACTTTGCCTAACTAGTCCAAGGATATTTCGTGATTAATTCAGTGTTGTCTTATTAACTAAGCATTTTTTCTGAGAGACCACTAGGTGCACAATGAAAGGAAGAGGGAACCATACCTCCTTGACTAACTAGTTTGATCTGGCACTGCAATGTCGGTTGATCTCGTTCCTGCCAATAAGCCTCTATCTTAAAAACCATTTCGTGGTGCAGAATATTGCTTAAACTCTTTACAGCCATGGCTCGGTCATTTGGAAGATTCAATATGATAGGCGCTAGAATAAGGGCGCACCGTCTTAACACAATGAATATTAATCACTACGATCAATGGAAATCAATTGGTGAACGACGACCGACAGATTATTCGGACAGTGGTTCCGAACATAGAATGTGCGTACGGAAACTAAGCGCGTGAAGACGTCACTTTGCTTCACAGAACACAGATCACGTTTTTGGCGTGGAAACCGTATGCCCCTTAGCGAGGAAGATTCGCACGAGCATTCCTTCAACCGCACAAAGGAAGAGATACAAATCGGGGAGTCTTGTCAAACGAGAAAATGTGTTAGCGATGAGATAAACCTACAAGATGCTATGAACGTAAACAAGCAATCGGCGGTCGGTCGGTGGAGGCTACAATATTAAGCCTGGCGTCTTTTGCGAATAAACGACGAAAGTTGGTTCCTCCGGGCTCTTTGAGGCGGTGCAACATTTCTTTATTCGCGTTAGGCATATTTGAGCCGGAATCTTACGTGCATTTGAAATTAAAATGTACGTCTAAAATGTCAAGCTGTCTACATGTTGGTCCCCCTCTACCCTTTTCGCTAGAAATTAAGGTATGTGCACAGTGAATTCGAACTGAAGGAAGGAGAATACTAGGGCTCTTCTGTCTCGCCACGAACCAAGGGTTCCCAGGTGACGCGGGCGGAAAACTTCCCTGCGGGGAACCAGCCGGTAACGAAGCTTTCCCGCGGGCGGGAAGGCGACGGAAATTGAGCTAGAATCAAAAGGGGAGATGGGTTTCGGGCAACTCGGTGACTTCTCTAGGCTTCCAGCTCTCTCTCTCTCTCTCTCTCTGTTTTCTTTCTTCCAATTTGCTTTCAATTCGTGTTTTTTTTTTTCGGGGGAATGGAGGGGGGGGGGGGGGGTTGGTTAGAGCGGAGAACCATAGCAGACCCTCGACGAGCGGAAACGGGCGGGGAGCGGAGAAAGTGAATTTGGTTGGGAATTCCGATTGCGGTGACGCGAAGCTCAGCTCGCTCTCGCAGTGTCTCCTGGGCATTCCGTTAGAGGGTCAGGGAGCGAGAGGTGGCTTTTTCCGGAGATTTTCGACCCCGGAGGAGCTGCCTAGCTGCTGCGACTAACCGCCAAGTTCTTCTCAAAGAGCGCGGAAATATTTAGGATAATGGTGATTGGGGAAACCAACGAAGAGAGCAAGCGGTGCCTCGACGACTGTTACGTTTCTTTATTGTGTGGCATAACAGTGCTGGAACCATTCTTTGGCGCAGCCTTGTCGCTTATGGCAGAGGATATATGAGGCTGGAGCCGGATGCTCAGGATTCCATTAGCTTGCTGAAATGCTAATGAGCGGACAGCAACCGATCAAAAGATCTCTCCAAATAAAGTATTTTAGCAGCGCGTGGGTATACTTTAAAAAAAATATGTAAAGGGGTAAACATATCTGTTTTGAAATGAAATTGCGGAAAACTCTATGCGGCTCAGAAGGGTCATGCAGTGTCGAACAGTTTTGAGCTGTCGTTTCATGACTCAAAAATGCTGGCGGTGGTGATGACTACGCGTCTGTTAATTATCATCTGTTTGTCGCTGGTTGCTGGCTATCTGGAGAACATTGCTGGCCGCTTGACTGCTTTCTACTGAACAACTGCTGGGCGTAAAGACGGTAAAGGGCCGCGGTGAAAACCGAAATCCTGCATCTGGGCCGTCGCCAGCAGATGCTGGCACAAGGTCCGTACTGCTCGCCGTGGCGCGACACATCAGCTGGCTGCCCACAAAAACTGGCGCGTAAAGAGGAAGGTATTCCGTTACTCGTCGCTGAAGCGTCGCGCGGCTATCGACGGTCTGTCTGGAAGCGGCGGCGAGTCAAACTGGTGGAGATATTGCTCATTGCTATCAGCGCCGACATTCAGTATGGATGCAGATGAAAAACCTCGACATGTCTGAAGAGCTGTGGAACACTTTCAGCGTAAATGATTGCCAGGACTGGGCGATGCTAACAGCCGGTATTACTCAACGGCACTGCCGTGGATTTCGGTCAGCGGAACAACTCACTATTCAGCCAGACCAAAGCCTGCTGGCGACTCAAGATTTATGGGACGGCGAAGCCATTACTACAACCCTGAGTTATTGACGCGGCTGTTCACCTGCTGGCGCTGCCGCGCACAGCCTGGCTCAGTCCAGCGGGCGCGTCACGATAACAAAACCAGCCGGGCTTGCTGGCGAACTGGTCGAATTCTGGTATGGCGATGTGGCCTGGAAGAACGGGCGACCCTCTGTACAACAGTACTGCTGGAACTGGTTCTCAATTGGCGGGCGTTCTGGCGCTGAAACCTGACCATCGTGATGATTTCCTCGGTCTGGGCTTCTGATGGTTGCGGATAACCTCTGGTGCGGCGACCTGTTGCTGGCGTGCATTATCTCTATCGTTGGCTTCCCGGACATTCGACTGTTGGCGCACCCAGCCAAATGGGCTGGAACGCGCACGCTATGGGTCAGTCACACCCGCCAGCGACGGAAACCGTAATTATCTATCACGAATAAGACCTTTGGGCGTGCTGGCAGATCGAAGTTATCTGTTGCCGTCAGGCTGTTGTCTCTAAATCCATGACGGCGGGGCTGTTCTGCTTGAAATGCAAAGATGTCGCTTTGTCAGGGCAGCTTATCTAAAGTGCTCGCGCGACCTGTCTGCGATGAGTGCTTATCCAGAAGGACGTTTCGCCTGTTCTTGCTGGCGACGCCGCGATACCTATCGTGATGCTGGGTGTGAAGTTCCGCTGGGGACTCTGGCGTTCAGCCCATCGCGCGTTAACGCTGGTAAAGTTCTGGCGCTACCTTCTGCATTTGGCGGCGTTTGGTTATGGGCCGCCGTCCTCGATGCTGCCTTTAGGCGAATCGGCGCTGGAAGCCATCAAAGATGACTGGCATCCAGGAACTGGGCGTCGTACGGCTTTCTGGCGACTAAGGCCTGAAGCCGCTGGGCAGCCGGAAGATGAACTGGAAACCGTCACCAGCGGTGCCGTGCGCAACCTCTCTATCCCGCTCTCTACATCTTGCCGTGCGGCGGCGGCTGCTGTGCTCTCAACCGGGCGGCGCTGCTGGAAGCCCTGATGCCCGTCTGTCAGGAAGGCGCTGGCAGCAGCAAACCTGGTGATGAAGGTTTGATACCCTGAATCAAGTGCCGCTCAACCATCGGTGGCGATTCTGCGCTTGCTCATGCGCGCGAAGAAATGGCGGTAAAGGTGGCCGCAATATGGTGCGGCAGCGCTGCTGGCTTGATGAACAGCGCCGTGGGGCTAAAGATTTTGTCACTGCTGCGTCAGCAAACCGTGGGGACAGCCTGGTGCCTGATAACTAAAAACAGCGATGAGTCAGCCTATGGGCCAGGCCCGGTTTTGAAGCGATATGCTCTGAACCTGATGTCCGGTATTCATTTGGGGCGGGCTGGAACAAAGACAACTCTGACTACTGGCAGAACTGCAAAACAGGCCGTAATGGCGGCGGTGAATGGTCAGGAAGCATCCTCGGACCAAACCGGTTGATTGCTCATCATTCAGCCAGTCAGCACCTCGGCGTGAAAACGTACTGGTGTTTCTGGGCGTTTGCTGGCCGCTAAAAACCAGCAACGCCGTCAGCTTGCTGTTTGACGTTATCTCAAGAGCAGCGGAATATCTATCAGCAACCTTAATCTCAGGTGATGCACACTAACAATAATTGTACTTTCGGACGCATTGCACAGCTCACGGGTAAGTTGGGGCTCTCCAACCCAACGCCAGCTAAGGTGCTGGAGAATTTGCCTGTCTCTCGTCTTCCATTCTGGTGAGCTGAAGAGGTGGGGAGCTCTATCATTCTTCCCGTACGCTGCTGGTCGGGTAAAGATGCGTGCGTTTATAAAATATCTTCATGAAAATTGTTTATGAACTGGCACCTCATGCTCTATTCTTCTCTCCTCTCTCCAGGCGGTGCGCTGGAACATATCTGAAAAAGGAGGATAATACTCTTTGGTGAAGAGTTGCTCAACCAAAGGACTCTCTACTCAACCTCTGAAAGGCCTTTTTTTTATGGTGAAGCAAGGTAACTGGAAGTTTTGCCGGGTGCGGGTATATTCTGGGGATAAATGCCTTTATTAATATCAGCGCTACATTCATGGGGCGTGAATACTTTATGCCGCGTAAATCGTCGCAAAGTTGAATTTTGCGGTTAACCTTGGCGCATTCTGACCCTGGATATGGCTCGCCAGCCTGCAACATTTTCCTGAACAGCGGTATGACCCGTTATTATGAAGTTCGTCATGGCGAATTATTCTCACTCGGCTTTCCCGTTGGTCCTCGGTGAGCTGGGCGGCGCTGCTGCGGCATATTCTGTTGCTGGAACTGCGTCATTGCTGCGGGTAAGTTCAGGCCTGATTTATTTTTCCCGTCGCCGCACTGGTGCTGCAGGGTCTGGATTTTCGTTTTTCGTCCTGCTGGCTGCGGCATTTCGTTTTTCGATGATGAAAGAGCTATGTTGATTACCGGATCAGACGATCTGGCGCTGGCTGGTGAGCACGATCACTCAGGTAACAGCACTGCAACTGATGTTTGCTGGCCGTGGGACCTCCAGGCCGTGAGTTCGGCAGCAATCTTTGCCATGCTTTCTGCTCTATTCTGGCGTGGTGGTCAGTGTCGACGCTGGTGGTGGATAACGAAAATTATTAACGCTGGCAGGGCTGGAAAGGTGAAAGGTGCGGCAACGCTCCTCGTCTCTGGTATAACACCACTAAACACTGGACAGGACTGCAGCCAATAAATGATCAAAGGGCTGGAAGTCTGCGGGTAATCAGGGATGGCATTGCTGTCTGAAGCCGGGCGTCTGAAGATGCGCGATAATACAAAACCTCTCGCTCTATGGCATTTTCTGCGTGCTGCCGCTGGAACAAACCATTGAAGCCGGGTGGCGGCGCTTTATCGTTTATGGGGCTAACCAAAAACCGACCTGCGCCAGGCGCACCGCCAACTATTGGCGACTGCCGCGCTGGGCTGGTCGCTGGCTGAAAAACCGCCGCTGACGCGCATATTCGTCGCTGAAAGAGTGCTCAGCCTGGCCAACCGTTATGGGCATTACTGGTGGCAACCGTTTGTATCGGCGGCGGCAGCGCAGCATTAAAGTATCTGCGAAACCTGGCTGGAGCCTTCGTGATGGCGACCGTCTGCCGACAGCATTTCTGCGGCAACAGCCTGTTCTCCATTACCCGCGGCTACTCCAGCAGCGTGCGCGTATCTATCAACGCCATCAATCGCTGCAAAGAAACCGTGCCAAAGCCTGAAAAAAACCGCATTTTGACTCGGCGGCGCAATGCTGTGCTGTCTGGGTAAACTGGCGAAAATATCATCGCCCAAAGCAGGCGCTGCGAAGACATCTGGACGACGGTCTGCGTGCGCGCGACGATATCGCTGACAACCTGCAGCCATTATCGTCATCATCGATCGTGCATTGTGCGCGGATGTTCTGAAACCTGCGCTGATTAACGGTGAAACAGTCGACGAAGATTGCTGCAGCAGACATGGCGATAACTGCTGAAGTACTCTGGCAACATTTATTCAGATTAACGCGGTGCGCGTATTTCTGCTGGTATCGAAGGCTGGCGTGCAATGACCGCCAGCCTGGTGTATCGGCGGCGCAGCAGCAAACGATGTATTCCGCATCCAGAAGAGGCGGCGGTAACGTCTGGTTTATCGCTCGACGATCGCGCAACAAACAACCGCTAAGCTATTGCTGGAACTGGCGACACAGCCGATGTGGTGGAAACATGAATCCGTTTCCTGGGGTGATGAATATAAAGGGCCTTACCAACCTGCTCGGCGATACCTGCTGCGCTCGTCATCAACCTCGACAGTTCTGTACCGAAGTCGAACGGGTAATTCTGTACTATCGCCAACAGAGGTGAGAGGACGATGATAAAGAGCATTCTCTGGCTCTGTCGCCTCGTTAACCTTATCGCGTTTGGCAGCTACTATATTAATCTCAACGGCAGGGATACGTTGGCTTTCGATGCGGCGGTCGACGGCAGCGAACCCAAACCGGGCAAAATGAACAACGCGACCGCATCTGCTGGTGCGCAATGTTTGCTGGAAGCTGGAAATCGCCGATGACGCGCGATGTCGAAGGCCTCTTGCTGATAACGGTGATGGCTGAAAGTGCGCCAACTCTATCGATTATCGCCGGTAATCCGGTTGCTGATGAACGCCTGAACGCTATTGGCGCGGTATTGTCAGCTGTCGGTGAGGGCGATGATGGCAAATTACGCCTGGGCGGCGTATATTATCCGTCAGGAGCAGCTACAAAAATGACGACCGTCTGCAGAATAAACAAATGGCGACGGCACAACTGGGGCGGGATGCTGGCTTTCCGCCGACGCCGACCTGCTGTTGTGGTGCGTTTGACGGCAATGGAGCGGCGGTCGCATTTATCGCTCGAGCAGCAAATGCCGAACAAACAAAGGACGGAT